>CM069770.1:2710000-2787500 GCA_036169595.1 Dictyostelium firmibasis
TCTCGATTTTGACGACCAACATTTATTTGTAAAGATTCTTTGGCGTATTCAACTCTTTCAGCTATTTTATCAAATTTTCTTTGATTTTTCTTTGAATACAACTTTTTATCACATTCTTCAACAAATTCTTTTCTTGCTCTGGCTTCATAATCAATGTTTGGTTTATAGCATTTTTTATAAATATTATAAATGGCAATAGTAGAAAGTGTTATAAATAAAGCTGATGATGTTATTATTGTAATTATTGTGTTTACACTGAAACCACCATCTCTTCCTTTATCATAGTTTACCATTTTATCATTTTGGTTTCGGTAGGATTCGCCTGAACCTCTATAATCATCATCGATGTATGGATTCTTTGGTATATCATTTTCATTTTCATACATCCATAGGTTATTACTACCACTTTTACCATTTATGGTAACATTAACCAATTGTTGTAATGATATTGATTCTCTACTACCATTGCTATTGTGTTTATCAGTTAATGGTGTTACTAAACATGAAATACATGTTGAATTTATAAAAGTTGCATTTAAACATTCATTTTTACCAATTTCTACCATTTCAATTAAATCATAAAACTCTGAACCAATAATTATTATTTCTCCTCCATATGATGGCTTTGTTATTTTAGTAGATTTTGAAATTGAGGGTTTACTATAAGAAATTGTAATGTTTTGATTAGTGATGGTATTGTTATTAAATTTCAACTGACACAATTGATCATATGGTCCTGTTATATCAACATTACAAGAGATAGTTGTGTAGTTTAAAAAACAGCAGTCATAGTATTGATCATTTGAGAAACAATATACATTGGTGTTGAATGTTGTGTCATTAATAAAATTTTCCCCGGTAACCAAAATTGATCCACCATTGATTTTAAATACAGGAGAAGTGTCAAACTTTTCAAGAGAAGGAGAGATATCAACTTTTAATGGAACTGATAATTCATTACATACTTTAAGAGATATTTCACTTGCACCATACTCAGCTTTTAATGGGAACGAAAAAAAACTATTATCAAATGATATAGGTTGGTTTGGTACGTCATCTTTAATAATTCCATTTGAGAATTGAATTTTAATTTTATCAGATTTAAATAATTCTACATAGTTTTTAAAATCACCAAAACATACAACCATTTGATTGTTACCGATTGAACAGCTTTTAATAATTGGTGTTTCATAAAAGAATTCTGAACGACTACTTTGATTACCAATTGAAATAGTAATTTCATTTCTACCACATCCTTTTGGTATTTCGAATGAATATGTATGCACTGAGTATTCACTTGAATTTTTAATATCTTTACCATTGATTATTAAATTATTTGATATAGTAATTGTTGGAATTATATTATAGTTTATATGATGAATGTTATACAATGTATAGTTTATTTGTTGACCATTGATTGAAGGTGATGATATACTGGATTTCCCATAGAAAGATGAATCAATAATAACTTCATTTGATTTCATACCATTTACTATTAAATATAAATTTGATTTATTAATTTGATTTAATGGTTGGAATAATAAAGTTGTTTGTTTATCATTTACATTGATAGAATCACTTGTTTGTAATACATTATCAATAAATATTTGAGTAGAGGAGTTTGAACCCAAACAATCACCATTAATTTTGATAATGCCTTGGGGAATAAGAATATCATTAATAAAAAGAATATTAAATGAAAATAATAGTACATTTTCATTTTTTAATCCATCAATAGATACTGAAACGACCAAATCATTGAGTTTTGAATTATTTGATATTGGTTGAATATTACATTGAATTTGATTAGTTGATGAACTGATAACATTACAAGTATTATTACCAATCTTTATCAATGGTACCGAATTTATTGAGCTTGATAATCTTTGACCATCAATAATAATCAAACCTCCTTTATTACTTGGGACACTATTAATTTTTAATAAATTTGGTTTATATTCTATTATAAAAACGTTTGAATCTAAACCACCAGAAACAACTTTAATTGAAGCCAATTTACTATATTGTTGAATATAGGATAGCTTTATGAGTTCGTGGTCTACTAATACAATGTCAGAGTTTTTCATTTTAATACCGTCAATGAAAACATTAACCATTTCAAGAAAGTTGCAAAAATTATTACCTTTAATTTGGATGATTGAACCATTTACCTCCAAAGTTTCAATCGATGGATATGCATGGTTGAAAGTATAATTCTTACCATTTGGCCAAATAAATGTTCTCTGGCCACAGCCTCCTGGATAGTAAAATTTTATATTTGTTGCATCGGTTTCTATAGAGTTTATTTGAGTTTGGACCATGATTTCAGTATGGGGCCAGATGGTGAATGAAGATATACCAATAACTAAGTAATAACCTTGGATTAATACATCACCTCCTTTTGTAGGTGGTTTAAATTCTGGTTCGACTATTGGGGTAGGTCTTTCATTTTTTCCCCAAAATGATCCTGCACAAAAAGAATCATTAAGAGCATAAACATAGATACATTGGGACATCTCACCATGCAATTTACTGGCGATTGTTTCATTAATTAAGGCAGTGCATTTTCTAATGGTTGAGTTTGTTACACATTGAAAATCTAATAAAAAGCCAACAGATGAAAAGTCCCAACTTTGGAAATAATTATCATTTATCGAATAGTAGTAAACTATTGATTTTTTTGTAAATTCACTTGCTTTATTTAGATAATATTTTATTCATTTTAAATATTTAAAAATTAATATTTTTAAATAATTTATTGAAATAATTTGAGTACTTTATAAACATACCAATTGCTTTGGGATTAATTATTGATGAATAGGAAAAACTAATTAAGTAAAAAAACAATAAAAAAATAAAAACTTTCATTTCTTATTTTTTTTTTAACTATTTTTTTAAAATAGTATTTAATAAACTATTTTTTGTTTTTTTAGTTAGAAACCACGAACTATATTTTTTTTATTTATTTTGATAAAACCTTTTTTAAAAAATAATATTTATTTAATTGTTATTTTATTTTTTAAAAAAAAATTAATGGTAAATAAAAAAAAACTTTATAATTTATTTTAAATTTTTTTTATTTAAAAAATATTAATTATATTTTAATAATTATTTTTATCCTCATACAAAATAAAATTATTATACCCACTTTGAATATTTACATCATACTATATTATAAAAATGTGAGTTTTTTTTGTGTGTTTTATTAATAATTGGGTGAGGTATCTTAATTTTTTACTGTGTTTATAGATTGTTCACCCACACGATGTTCAAATTGGATTAATCACCCACATACAAAAAAATTTTTTTTTAACATTACCATACAAAAAATATAAAAAAATAAACAATCTATTGTTTCAAACATAAAAGGGTAATCAATTAACATTCCCACAAAAAATATTATAAAAAAAAAAAAAATTTTTTTTTCCTAATTTTATGTTTTGTTTTTTTAAAATAAATGGGTGTGATTTTAATATTTTTTACTGTGTTTGTGAATTGAAAAAGGAATGTTCACCCACATCCAAGCAAGTAGTAATCAATTAACATTACCACATAAAAATATATATAAAAAAAATATAGTGTTTGTTTTTTTTTTCTAATTTTAGATTTACCAAAGCAAAAAAATATAAAATTTCTTTTTTTTGTGGGTTTTTTTGTTTGCATAGTAATGGTGGATCGGTAGATTAAATATAATGAAAGATTTTCATTGTCAATATAAATAGAAAAAAAAAATTTAACCCTTTTTTTATCCAAAAAAATAAATTAAAAAAAAAAAAAAAACCCAATAAATAATAATTAAATTTTATTTTATTTTATTATTATTATTATTTTATTATTATTAATATTATTATTAGTGGAGTTTGTGTTAGTTAATGAATCGATGTAGAACGGTTCAGAGAATTTGAAGTTTCACTTTTACAATATTCATCTTTTTAATTAGAACCTTTTATATATTTGATTATTTAATTAATTTTTACTTGTTTCATTCTTTTTTATAAAAAAAGTTATTATTGTTAAAGAAGTTTCAATTCCCCTACCATTTAACCCTACTACCAATCGAAAAAACTTAACAGGAGGTTTTAATACAGTTCATGAATGCAGCATAATCTGGTCGATGTGGGATTAAACAACAATACCACAACATTAAGCGGTATGAATTCAATTTGACTAAAAGTATTCTACCTTCTTCATCTTTGAAATTTGTTGTTAAGTAACCTTTGTTCATATCTCTGTTGTCTATTTCCATGCTCATAATTAAAAATTGATTTGTAGTGATTATAGTTTAAATGATTCGTTTCTGTTAGTAATGTGATTTGTGCTCCTCCTGATTGTTTCCTCTGCTTTATCTATTGATTGAGTACTTGAATTACCTCTACAATTCCATAATAGTAATTTTATTGATTCGCTTATCCTCTTTTAAAAGGAGCATTACCAGATTCTGGCTGTTATTGGTCTTTTGATTGAAGCTTTTGGTAATGTTTGTTGACTATTTTTATTTAATAATTGTGCCTTGGCAGAACTGGTAATTAGTGCTATTGATAGTGATGTTGTTGTTGTTGTTGTTGTTGTTGTTGTTGTTGTTGTTGTTGTTGTTGTTGTTGTTGTTGTTGTTGTTGTTGTTGTTGTTGTTGTTGTTGTTGTTGTTGTTGTTGTTGTTGTTGTTATTGTTGTTATTGTTGTTATTGTTGAAGTTGAGGTTGCACCTGTGTTTATATTGTTATTATTATTTATATTGTTATCATTATTATTATTGTTATTATTGTTATTGTTATTATTATTGTTATTATTGTTATTGTTATTATTATTGTTATTGTTATTATTGTTATTATTGTTAACATTGTTTGTTGGTGGAGTGTTTTTTGATTTATTTTTCCTCTTTGCTACTCTTACTTCTTTGTTACTATACTCAGAGAAGAAGGTTCTTATTTGATAATTTTTTTTTTGTGAATTCTATATGATTCTTATAATTGAGATTATACAGGAGTATCTCGTTACATTTTCTATCATTCTAACATCACATTCATCAATTAAAAAGTTTTGTGGTGAATTAATAATAAAATAGTAAATAATACTTTTTTTTATTGAAATTACTTACCTTTTGCCCAATTGAAAATTATTTATACATAAAAATAAACAAAATCTATTTAAAAAAATAAAAGAGAAATAACAACGTTGTGTGAAGAATTCTTTAGTGTCGAATATATAGTCTTAAACCCAGGTGGTAAAAAGTTATGGGGAATACGTCAGTCCACCTTGGTGGACGAGGAATTAATACCCCAAAATTCAGCACAAAACTGAATATTTGGGTTTTAGATAGTTATATATGTACAATAACTAAATGTATCACAACCAATGCTCTGGTGAAAACAGGTATCATCGTCAACGTGAAGGACGATAAGGCTTATTTACCTCCCTTTACATCCCACTCATGATGAATCTGTGAACACCGACCCTCCAATGGAATTATAAATTCCACCCCTAATGATCCATGATAGCCTCACTATCTACAGATCTTCGGAATAATACCCCCACTTCATCCTCGTTTAAGATTATACATTCTGAACCCAACACACAATCAGATGCTACACAATTTTATTTTATTTTTTTAAAAAAAGATTGAGGTTTATTTTATATAAATACATACATATGTTAATAAAGTCTGTGATAAAATTACAAATTTTTTATTTTAAATAATTAATATATTTATAATTATTATTATTATATAAATATTATTATTATTTTTATAATATTTAAATTAAATAATTACCTTTAATAATAATTCATAACACTTGTTTACTTTGAAATAAAATTTTTGGAAAAAAAAAAAAAAAAAAAATTTTAATTTAAATAAAAAAAAACTTTAATTTTTTTTTAATTTTTTTAATTTTTTTATTCCACTTTAGGTGATTGATCTATTTATTCTATATTTTCTAAATTTGGTAATTACCTAGCAACCTTATTTTATAAAAAAAATTATTGATAACAAAGTTAATTTGTGTAGTAATATTAACACCTATTATTATTATTATTATTATTATTATTATTATTATTATTATTATCATTATTATTATTATTATTATTATCATTATTATTATTATTATTATTATCATTATTATTATTATTATTATTATTATTATTATTATTATTATTATTATTATTATTATTATTATTATTATTATTATTATTATTATTATTATTATTATTATTATTATTATTATTATTATTATTATTATTATTATTATTATTATTATTATTATTATTATTATTATTATTATTATTATTATTATTATTATTATTATTATTATTATTATTATTATTATTATTATTATTATTATTATTATTATTTTAATAGAGGAGTTTGAACCCAAACAATCACCATTAATTTTGATAATACCTTGAGGTAAAAGAAAATCATTAATAATGGAATATCAAATGAAAACAAAAATTCACTTCCAATTTTTAAGCCATCAATAGATACAGAAACGACCAAATCGTTGAGTTTTATTAATTCAAAACGAAAATTTTCGTTTTATATTCCATTATTAATGATATTCTATTACCTCGAGGTATAATCAAAATTAACGGTGATTCTAACTCCTCTACTCAAAAATTTTATTGATAATGTATTTTTTTTGTTTTTTTTTTGTTTTTTTTTTTTTCTATTAATTTAAACGATTTTATGATGGTAAATAATAAAACTAGTTTTTTGTTATATTTGGGTTCTTTTTTTTTTATTTTTTTTTTTATTTTTTTTTCCAAAGAAGATACTGATATGATATGCAAGTTGTTTCAAGTTTTTGCATTATCTGAGTAATTCGTTCTATTATGCTATGAATGGATTTAAAAAGTTTTTTTTTATTAAAATTTTTTTTTAAATAAATTTTTTTTTTTAATTTAAATTATTTTTTTTTTCCAAAATTTTTATTTATTCAAACTAAACAAGTGTTATGAATTAAAGTATTTTTTTATTAAATAGATTTTTTATTAAACAAGTGTTATGAATTAAAGTATTTTTTTTTCAAACTAAACAAGTGTTATGAATTATTATTAATAAAGGTATTTATTATTTAATTTAAATATTTCAAAATAATTATAATATTTATATAATAATAATAATAATTATAAATATATTAAATAAATAACAAACAAAAAAATTTGTAATTTTATCACAGACTTTATTACCATATGTATGTATTTATATATAAAATAAACTTCAATCTTTTTTTAAAAAAATAAAATAAAATTGTGTAGCATCTGATTGTGTGTTGGGTTCAGAATGTATAATCTTAAACGAGGATGAAGTAGGGGTATTATTCCGAAGATCTGTAGATAGTGAGGCCATCATGGATCATTAGGGGTGGAATTTATAATTCCATTGGAGGGTCGGTGTTCACAGATTCATCATGAGTGGGATGTAAAGGGAGGTAAATAAGCCTTATCGTCCTTCACGTTGACGATGATACCTGTTTTCACCAGAGCATTGGTTGTGATACATTTAGTTATTGTACATATATAACTATCTAAAACCCAAATATTCAGTTTTGTGCTGAATTTTGGGGTATTAATTCCTCGTCCACCAAGGTGGACTGACGTATTCCCCATATTTTTTTACCACCTGGGTTTAAGACTATATATTCGACTCTAAAGAATTCTTCACACAACATTGTTATTTATTTTTTTTTTTTTTAAAATAGATTCTGTTTATTTTTATGTATAAATAATTTTCAATTGGGCAAAAGGTAAGTAATTTCAATTATATAAATTGATTAATTGGTTATATTTTTAATAAAAACATTAAACATCTATTATAATTTTTAAAAAATATACATTAATAATAAAATTTTGTAAATTTTTATAATATAACAATAAAATAGGACAAATACACATAAAAATACATTCAATAATTTATTTTACATTTTTTTTGAAATTTATTTTTTTTAATTTTTTACTCTTTTTAAAATCTTAGGTTTGCAGATTTAATTTGTAAAAAAAATTTTATTAAAATAAAATAAAAAAAAATAAAAAAAACAACTTTTTTTTTTCTTCACCCAAACACACTTTTATTTAATTTCTTTTAATTTTTTTTTGTTAAAAGAAGAAACTACATTTACTAACAATAAAAATGTATAAATTAAGTAAACCTTTTGATTATGAAAGTGATATCAGATACAACGAGTTTGATCCTATTTCTTTTTGGGATGAGGTTGCAAAAAAATATGTTCATTGGTAGGTAAAAAAAATATAAAGAAAATAAACAAACCTTTTGATTATTAATTTTTTTGGGTAAATATTTTTATATAAAATAAAGGGATAAAATGTATGATAAAGTTTATAGTGGTAATGAAATGTTTCCAGATTGGTTTAAAGGTGGTAAATTAAACACATGTTACAACGTATTAGATATTAATGTAAATAATTCATTAAAAAGAGATCAAGATGCATTAATTTATGAATGTCCATATTTAAAGAAAACAATCAAATTAACATATTATCAACTTTATGAAAAAGTATGTGAATTTTCAAGAGTACTTTTAAATTTAAATATTTGTAAAGATGATAACGTTTTAATTTTTATGGCAAATACAGTTGAAGCACCAATTGCAATGTTATCATGTGCTCGTATAGGTGCAACTCATAGTGTTTTATTTGATGGTTACTCTGTTAAAAGTTTAATAGATAGAATTGAAACAATTACACCAAAATTAATAATAACATCAAACTATGGTATATTCAATGATGAAATCATTGAATTTACACCAAATTTAATAAAAGCAATAGAATTATCAAATTATAAACCAAAACATGTAATAATTCATAATAGAGATTGTACAATCTTAAATGATATTGATTTAAAAAAAGTCCAAACAATTCCAATAGTCCCATCATCATTAGATTGGAATAAAGAAATTAATAAAATTAAAAAGAATCAACAAACACCATACTATGATTATATAGCTGTTGAATCAAGTCATCCATTATATATTATTTATACCAGTGGTACGACTGGTAATTCAAAAGGTGTTGTAAGATCAAATGGCCCAAATTTAGTTAGTCTGGATTATATTTGGAAAAGAATTCTTCCAAATTCAAAAAACAATATTTTCTTTTCACATACAAGTATAGGATGGGCATCTTTTCATTCTTTTTTATATGCTTTACTATCAAATGGTTATACATTTGTAATGTTTGAAGGTGGTATTGTAAAAGCAAAACATATGGAAGATGATATTTGGGGAATCATAGAAAAACATAAAGTTAATGCATTTTTATCCTTAGCAAAAACTATTAGATATCTTTATAAAGTTGACCCAGAAGCAAAAAAATTACATTCAAAATATGATATTTCGAGTTTAAAATCAATATGGACAGGAGGTGAAGTAATTGAAGAATCAATTTCAGATTACATTGAAAATAAATTAAATACTAGACCATCGATTGGATATGGTCAAACTGAAATTGGAAATGTTTATCTTTTTGATTTTTTAAAAAAAAATCCATATAATACAGTTGGTTCTCCATCCCCATTTATTAGGCCATCAATTTTATCAGAAGATGGTAAAGAGTTATCAGTTAATGAAATTGGTGAAATTGTTTTTAAATTACCATTACCACCAGGTTTTGCATCATCCTTTTATAAAAATGAAGAACAATATAAAAAAGTTTTTAATAAATTCCCAGGTTATTATAGTAGTGGTGATTTAGGATTTAAAGATGAAAATGGATATTATGGAATAGTTGGTAGAGCTGATGATCAAATTAAAATTGGTGGTAATAAAGTTGAACTAAATACTATCGAAACATCAATTTTAAAACATCCATTAATTTTAGAATGTTGTTCAATTGGTATTTATAATCAAGATTGTTATAATAAACCAATTGGTTTATTAATATTAAAACAAGACTCAACAGTTGATTTAAATCAATTAAAAAATGAAATTAATCTTTTAATTTCAAATGATATTGATTCATTTGCACAATTAACTCAAATAATTATTGTCCAAGAACTACCAAAAACAAAAAGTGGTAAAACTCAAAGACAAATCATCTCCAAATTTTTAAATGATAATAGTTTTAAATTACCTGATCATGTATCTGAATCTTTACAAATTTATCATGACATTAGATTTCTTTATTTAAATAATAATAATAATAATTAATAATAAAAGTAAATAAATAAAAATTAAATAACCTTTTTTTTTGTTTTAAATTTTGTGTATAATTTCTTGTTTTTTCTTTTTCTTTTTTTTTTTATTTATGTTTTGTTTGTATTTGTTTGACCATTACTATTATTACTGTTATCTTGTAATTGGTGGCATGAATAAAATTGGGGTGATGGGTAAACGAATATCTTTTCATTCTTTGTTTTTGGGTAAAAAACATTTGAATTATTTATACCAACCAAAGAAACCTTTGGAATTGGTAATGAACCAGAAGTGATTGGAATTAAACCACAACTAAAACTAAGCTTTTCGCCAACACTACTAAAAGAAAATGAATGTTTACTCTTGCCAGATATCATCCAATTTTGAGAATCAACACTTATTTGATATTGTAATTGTTTTTGTTTTTCATCACTATTATTGTTTTCTTGTTTTAAATTTGTTATTTCAATTTCAAATGGAACCGTTGTACCGACATAGGATTTACTTTGAATTGATAAATCAATTTGATAAAAATATGTTGGACGTTCAATTTTAATTGGCCAACTAAATTCATTTTGATCTCTCCATAGTTGTTTACATTCTCTAATGAATGGTTTATCGATTTCATTTTGTGGCATTTTACTAGTGTATTTAATTTTTAACTTTAAATCTTTACAATTGGAATTACTACTATTATTACCATTACTATTATTACTATCAGTTGTTGATGAAGGAGTTGTTCCTGTTGATGTTGCAGTTGTTATTGATTCATTTTCATTATATTTTTTAATTTCAAAAACCAATGAAACTATTTGACCTGGATATAAATTTAAATTTGAAGCTAAAGAATGATTATAGTCTTTTACCAAATAATATAAATTTGGTTGTTGTGAAGATTTCGAAGAGATTGATGAATTTGATGATGATAATGATAATTGTTGTTGTTGTTGTTGTTGTTGTTGTTGTTGTTGTTGTTGTTGTTGTTGTTGTTGTTGTTGTTGTTGTTGTTGTTGTTGTTGTTGTTGTTGTTGTTGTTGTTGTTGTTGTTGTTGTTGTTGTTGTTGTTGTTGTTGTTCAGGCGATTGATATTCTAAATCACAACCTTCTAAATAATAAGAATTGAATTGAATCATATTTGGAGTATTACATTGAATAATAGTTTTTAAGAATAATCTATTATTTACATTTATAATGGATTCATCGATTGTCAATGGATTAATAAATAATATTGAAGAGACCAATGAAGAGGAGAACTTTTCTTTGGTTTGTTTTTGATGTTGTAATTCTATTCTAATTTGATGAGTACAAGCATCGGTATTCACTGCCATCAATGGCAAATAGAATTCCAATGTTTGATTATAACCAATTTGAGACAAAGGTAATTTATCATTGATTAAATTGATATTTCTTGAAGAGGTTTCACCTGTTTTATCATTACTCTGTATGATCATTATTGAAGATGTTGGTATTAAAGTGGCACCTGTTGGTGATGTAAATGTCAATACACCTGCTTCGATGGTATCGGAGTGAGTATGTAATTTAATGCCAACATATTGAATACTATAAAATAATAATGGACTATTTGCAAATGATTCCAATGTTATCTGTGATTCACTATCAACAACTTTAATTTCGCCAGGTAATGTGGTATTGGCAGTACTATTAATAGCATTGGAGGTGGATGACGATTTATCATTATTACTTTGTTGATGAGAAAATGAAGTATCAGCATTACGTAATGAATAACCGAATGAAAGGTTACCAATTTTTAACCAAATTGAATCTTTTACAAATGTTGCTTTTGTTGAACCAATCGCTGTGAATTGGAAATTGTTTACACCAGGTTCAACAACGAAATCATTCAACTGAAATACCAACTTATCACCAAAACCACTCTTTACAAAACTAACAGCACCATTACTAAATCTAATTGGTGATATTAAATTACTCTTTATTTTCACATTGATTTTAATAGTCTCTAAATATCTATAAACTGTCTCTTTAAATGAAACCTTACATTTAAATAATGGTATCATTGGTTGTACAACTATTTAATTTGTTTTTAAAAAATTAGTATTAATTAATTTAAATAATGATTGATGATAAACTATTTTAATTGATTATATAATCAAACTTACTATTTAATTCGGATTGTTGAGAAATTTTAATAATTTCTGATAAATAATGATCTTTTTCAATTTTATTTGTTAATAGACCTGGAGCCAATAGACCAACACAAGTTGTAACATAATCTACCAAATGACCCAACTGTTTTTGACAATATGATAATCTAGTTTTAACAGCATACTCAATATAGGACCAATGCTCTCTAGAGTAAAGATTTGATATTGACTTGAAAAGATTCTCAGCTATTTGAAATTCTTTTAGTTTGAAATTCAAATTTGCAATTGCAAAAGTTAATCTACTAATACTTCTCATTCTATTTGATTGTATATACAATTTCTCAATTTGTCCTAACAATTCGAAATAGAGTTGAGTGAATTGTTTTGATGATTGAAGTGCAACTTGTAATGGTTGATAGCTAAATGTAGTGACTGAATCAACCTCAATCTTTTTATTCTCTATACTCTTAAATATAACTTCCTCTACAATTTGAAAGAACATTTCACTATTATAATCATCAACTGGTAAATATCCAATCAGTATTGCTAACTCTTCTAACTTAAAATAATAAACATTAATAAATAAACAAATAATTAAATAAATAAAATAAATAAATAAATTTTTCATACTCTTTGAGCTGAACTAAATAATAAATCACCAATTAAAAAATCTAAACTTTCTCTATCTTGCTTCTCGGTTAATCTTTCAGAGAGATCACTAGTTAAATTTAATGAAGGTGTGCGAATATAATGTTGGGTATTTAAAGCACCTGATAATTGTGCAGATTGTAAATTATTTAATGACTGTGAACCTGATAAACCCGCTATAATAGTTGATCCACCTGCGCTTAATGATGCTATACTATTTCCTGGCATTGGTGTACCCTTACCATTTGTTGCTGTTGATGATGGTGTATTACTACTACTGCCACCAAAAGGTCCAAACGCACCAAATAATTTAGAAATTGGTGTTGTTGAACTAATAGATTTAACAACTTTTTGAGCACTACCATTAATAGCTTGTTGTTGTTGTTGTTGTTGTTGCTGCTGCTGTTGTTGTTGTTGTTGCTGTTGTTGAGCACCATTTACAATCTTATCGAAAGAATCTTGACATGCCTTAATTAACTCCATACTCGTACTAAATATCCAAGACTCTCTAAACATTGGCGCAAATGAGTTTGGATATTGTTTAATTATAGTTGACATTGATGTAATGAAAGATATTGATTTTGTTGCTGCTTCAATTGGTTTTTGTAATAAAAATAATAACTTTAAATAAATTTAATCGACATAAACACATATATTAGTATTAAATGATAAGATATTATTAATTATTAATATAAATGTTTAACTTACTTTTGATTGTCTTGCAAATAAATAAACTTTAAAATCAAATAAACTAATTTTATTTTCATGAATTAATTTTCTATAGTTTTTAAAGGAAGTATCTAAAATGTTACCATTGCAATGAATACTATTAGGTTGTAAGTATTCATCAGTGATTTGATCAAATTGTGATCTATTGTTTGGATCAGTGAATAGAACCTCCAATTCAAAGTATTGCATCAATGCATCCTCATAGAGCTGAGCACGTTCATAGATTAGTGCCAAACCTTCCTTTATGAAGAAAAAATTTTGATAACTCCAACCTGGGGTGGTCCTCTTTGCATCCATTTTTCTAATTTCATCCTCATAGGTTGTTAAATATTGTTCTGCTGATGAAATGATACCTTCTTTCATTTTAATTAGAAAATCATCCCATAGATCATCTTGTTGTTTCGTACTAGTAGATAATCCACCACCACCACTATCATTATCTTTATCTTTATCTTTTCCACTGTTGATTGTATCTAAAAATCTTAATTGACAACAACGATCTCTTTTAACATTGAAGTCATTTTTAATTCTATCAAAAACTGTTCTAGTTAATTTCGATGTTAATTCACTAAATCTTTTAGGACCTAATGAAACGTAAACTATTAACCACTCTTGTTGACGCTCAGTCATTTGAGTTACCCATAGTTTTATTTTCGCACGTACTACATTTTTGTAGGTATCAGGATCGTCACAATGAACCAAATACAAGTAGAGATATGGTTTCTTGTAAAGATTTTGATTATCATAATGTGCTTTAACACGTTCATCATTATATTGTAATATTTCAATTGGCATCTTCTCTACAACTTTTGTATGACCTGTCTTGGTTTTCCATGATATATTCTTTAATGGTAAATGATTTGGTAATTCAGCTTCTATATATTTCCAAATTGATGATTCATCTTGATCTAATTAATAATAATAATAATAATAATAATAATAATAATAATAATAATAATAATAATAATAATAATAATAATAATAATAATAATAATAATAATAATAATAATAATAATAATAATAATAATAATAATAATAATAATAATAATAATAATAATAATAATAATAATAATAATAATAATAATAATAATAATAATAATAATAATAATAATAATAATAATAATAATAATAATAATAATAATAATAATAATAATAATAATAATAATAATAATAATAATAATAATAATAATAATTACAAAAAAAAAAAAAAAAAAAAAATTAGTAACTACTTCATTACTTGTGTATCAATGTCTATCTATTAATGAATCTCTAAAATTTAAGAATTTACCAAAATTGCAATAACATACATGAAATTGTAATGTGTTCAACTATATCAATGTTTGAATTATTTAATGAAGATGATGAAGAAGAATGTTGAAGTGAAAATTGAGACGTTGTTGTATTTAAAGTTGATGGTGATGATAATGATTGTGTTGTTGGTGGCTTTAGACTATTACTACTACTACTATTACTATTACTAATTGATGATGATGATGATAGTGTTGGTGATGTTATATTACCATTACCTCCACCTACTCCACCACCACCACTACTATCATTAATTGATGAGGTCGACGATGTTGAACCATTTAAATTCATTGAATTTGGCGATGCATTAGACATTATTTTATAACCTTTTTTTTTTTTTAAATAATAAATAATAAAATATTTAAATAATGCATTAGAAATCAAATTAAATTATAGTTTTGTTTTTCTATTTTATATTTTTTTTATAAGTTTACACACATATAAAATAATTTAAATGTATAAGAACAAATGCAAATTTATTAATTAATTCTTTTTTAAATTTGTTTTTTTTTCTTTTGGTGTTTTGTGTCAAAAAAAATAAATTAAATATTCAAATTTTTCAAAAAAATTAAATAAAAAAAAAAAAAAAAAAAAAAAAAAATTGACATTAAATTTAACAATGAAAAAAAAATATGAAAGCTTATTTTTAAATTTCTTCCTTTTTCAATTCATTGAAAATAAAGATTTTGTTAACATATGTTTTTTTTTTTTTTTTTTATATAAAACTTTATTTATATAATCTTTTTTATTTTTTTTTTTTGTTTATTTTTGGGTTTGAAAGAAAAAAATTTAAAAAAATTGAAAATGGTGATATCTTTATTTATGATCGGGATGATATCTTCTTTGTATTATTATTATTATTATTATTATTATTATTATTATTATTATTATTATTATTATTATTATTATTATTATTATTATTATTATTATTATTATTATTATTATTATTATTATTATTATTATAAATTTTTAATTATAAAAAATTAATTTGACTATCTATGACTTGGATTACTATTATTTATTGGAAAATTATTTTTATTTTGTGATGGTGGTGGTTGTGGTGGTCTATTTCCGCCTCCACCATGTTGAGGTAAAGAATTTCTATTTTGTGGATAATTATTATTGCTGCCATTTACATAACCAGGTGGTTGACCTTGTGGTTGACCATAAGGTCCTTTGTTATATGATTGTTGTGTCGAGTTTGGTGGTGGTTGATTATAATTTATATCTGTTCTTTGTTTTTTAAAATTATTATTGTTACTACTATTACTACCTCCGCCATTTTGATATGGTGGTTGATTATGATGATTTACATTTGCGCCTTGGTGATGTGGTGGTTGATTATGATGTGATGGTTGGTTTTGAAGTGGTTGATTTGGTTGTTGTTGTTGTTGATTTTGATTTTGGTTTTGGTTTTGTTGTCTTAATCTCTTCTTTGTTCTATATTCATGACAAGATGGATATTGTGGTAAATCTTTTGGGTTAACTGGCATTGGGTCAGTCCAAAAATATTGATGATCCAATGCTTCAGATGCCGTAATTCTTTTCTTGGGGTCCATACATAATAATTTTTCTAATAAATCAAATGCTTCTTTTGTAAAAAATGATGGATTTTCACTAAAAAATAATAAAATTAAATAAATAAATATTATCAGTATATTTTTTCTTTTTTTTTTTTTTTTTTTTTTTTTTTTTTTTTTATAATTTACTGTGAATAAAATTCTTTCAAACTTAAAAAACTATATTCTCTTTTTGGTTTTAGTGCATCCCAAAATGGTAACTCCATTGCTTCAGGCCAATTGTTTGCATTTGGTGAACCACAAATCTGATAGATTTTATCCAATTGATCGATTGAATTTCTACCAGGAAAGAGGGTTTTCTTTGAGAGTAGTTCAGCCATGATACAACCAACGGACCACATATCGATCTCGGGACCATAATGAAAGGTACCCAATAAAAGTTCGGGTGGTCGATACCAAAGAGTGATGACACGATTGGTTAAGATTTGTTTTTTCTCACTAGAGTTGAAAGGTCTTGCAAGACCGAAATCCGCCAACTTCAAAATGCCATTATTGTCGAGTAATAAATTAGAACCTTTAATATCTCTATGTAAAACATTATTACGATGACAATAATCCAATCCCTCCAACAATTGCTTTAAATAACATTTAATTTGACCTGGTGCAAAATATTTAAATGCTGGTGAATCCATCAATCCATTCAAATCATGATCCATATACTCGAATACCATATAAACACTACCCTTATGATTATTGGATGCATTTGCTTTCGATGTAACCACTTCCTTTAAATTTACAACATTGGCATGATTTAATTCTTTCAAAATTTTAATTTCTCTAATCGCTGTAATTGGAAACTAAATTTTAAAATTTTAATTTCAATAAATATTGTCAAAATAAATTATTATAAATGTGGTGGTGATTCAAAAACTATATATACTTACACCTTCAACTTCATTGTCCATAATAACTTTTTTTAAAGCAACAATATCACCATTTGATTTATTTTTTGCTTTATAAACCTGACCAAACGTACCTTCACCAATTTGTTCTATCTTTTCATGAGAATCAACACTTCTTGAACCCCACACACTATCACCATTATTATATCTAATATTATCCATATTTGAAACTGAGTTTATTATACCTGTTAACATTGCCGTTGTAATTACTGTTCCATGTATAGTCGGTGGTTTATTTATTGTAGTAGAGGTATTTGATTCTTCTTTATGACTTGACCCATTTTGTGGTAAATTATTATTATTATTATTATTATTATTATTATTATTATTATTATTATTATTATTATTATTATTATTATTATTATTATTATTATTATTATTATTATTATTATTATTATTATTATTATTATTATTATTATTATTATTATTATTATTATTATTATTTATATGGGGTTTTATAATTTCCTCTTTTATTGTTGTAGATTCTTCTTTTAATGCTTCATGTTGTTGTTTTTCTAAAGTTTCTTCTTTTTTTATATTTTCAGTTGTGTTATTTTCTATATTGTTGTTTGTTGTAGTGTCCATAATAATAAAAAAACTCTTTCTTCTTAATTTTCTACACACACCATACAAAAACTCTCATATAAAAATAAAATAAAAAAATTAAAAAAAAAAATTAAAAAAAAAAAATTAAAAAAATTAAAAAAAATTAAAAAATTAAAAAAATAAAAAAAAGAGAAAAAAATAAAAAAAAAGTTTTACAGTATTCAAATAATCTCTATGAATTGTCTTACAATAAATCCTATGTTTTTATATATAATAATTTCTTTTTTTTTATTTTTTTCAAATATTTATTTTCTTTATCTTTTTTGATTTATTTTATTTTTTTCAAATATTTATTTTCTTTAAAATTTTTTTTTTTTTTTTCTTTTTTACAAAAATAAGATTAATTGTTTATAAAAATAATTTATCATTATAGACATTATAATAATTGAAAGCAAGAGTGGAATAACTAAAATGAAAAAAAAAAAAAAAAAAAAATTTTAAAAGATTAAAGAAGAAATAAAAAAAAAAAAAAAAAAAAGAAATAAAAATAAAATAAAAAAAAAAGAAATAAATAAAAAAAGAGAGAGAGATAAAATGTGTTAAATATAGTAAATTATTTATTTATTTATTTTAAAAAGTTAGTAATACAATCTTTTTTGGTATAATAATGAATTATTATTTTGAAACATTAATTTAGTGTGGTTGGGGGGGGGGTAGAGCGGAGGGAGAAAGAGAGAGAAGGAGGGGGAGGGGTGAGAGACAGGGGTGATTATTTACTATTATTGAAAAAAAAACAAAAAAAAAAAAACAAAAAAAAAAAATTTATATATATATGAATGATTTTTTTTTTTTGAATTTTATATATATGTGATTTGTTTAACTTGTACTTGATAAATTACAAAATAAAGTTGAAGGTAAATAATTTGTTACAAAAGAAAAGAAATTTTGCATACCACCCCAACTACTAGTATTGGTAGAATCTTTTCCGGTGACCATCTCTTTATTCTTATCCATTTGGTTAGAAAGTTGTTTCTCTAACATCTTGGAATGTTGTCTTTCCTCCTGTAATAATTTTTGTAAACGCTGTAATTCCAATGAACTATTCTTTTTAAATTCTTCCAATGCTTTCTCTGCCTCTGTAATTAACATTTGAGCTGATTCATTCTGCTCCTCCATCTCTGATGCATGCAATCTAATGATATCTGATTTCTTTAATCTTCTAATGCTACCAACATTAAATTGATCCTGTATTAATTGACTCGAAGATAAATTACTACTACTGCTATTAACGAAATTATTAAAATTATTACTACTAATTGTATTATAACCTAAATTACTATTTCCTGTATTATTCGATATTGTGGTTGTAGTTGTTGTAGTCGTATTACTATTTTTATTATTATTATTACTATTATTATTATTATTAGTACTATTATTTAAAGGAGAACCAGTTATATTTGTAGGATTATTTAAACTAAATGGTGATAATAAAGCAGTGGCAGTACTTGTTGAAGGAGTTGATGAATACATTGGCGCTGATGATGGTGTAGATTTAATTGATGGTGATGAAGTTCTAATATATTTTGGTGATAATAATGATCTATTACTTTGTTCATTTGCCAATGGTGAATTTGGTTGGTTATTGTTATTATTATTATTATTATTATTATGGGTTGGTGTTACATTTAATGAACTTGATAAATTACTACTACTTGTAATATGAGTTGGTAATGGTGGTGTCATTGGAGACATCATTTGAATAGGTTGTGGTCCATCTGAAACTTTAGATATTAATTGTGAAATTGGTGGTGATGATACTAACGATGGTGAATCAAATGATTGATTATGTGATGGTGAATCAAATGATTGATTATGTGATGGTGATGAAATTGATGGTGAATCATAAGTTCCCTCTAGAGGTGGTAATTGATAATCGAATCCACCCAATTGTTTTTTTAAAGAGTCTAATTCTGATGATTCTTCATCATTATTATCATAATTTTGTTGTGATATTGGTGGAGTTGTAGTTTGTGGTTGTTGTTGTTGTTGTTTATTTAATTCTTCAAATTCAGATTGTAAAGATTGTGGTGAATTTGTACCGCTTTGAAAATAATAAGGTTGTTGATATTGTTTCTCTTGTTTCTCTTGTAATAATACTTGTTGTTGTTTTAAGAACATTGAAAAATTATTATTGGCATGAATGGTTGAATATTTATCCATTTCAAACTTTTCAGATTTTTGTCTACCTAAAACCTGTTTCGCTCTATCAATTGTTGGTTTAATTCTTTTACTTGTGAAATTAATTGATCCACTACTATTTGGAGAGCTTGTACCACTACTACCACCTTCTTGAATAGTATCATCACTAAATGTCACCATCATCGATAATTTATTATTTATATTTTGTTGAGTTTTTAATAAAAGTTTTAATTTTTTAAGTTCTAAATCTTTTAGAACATTTGATTCTGATGCTTCACGTAATTTATCTTTTTCTTGATCAATGGATTCACGTAATAATTCTTCATTTAAAGTTAATTTTGAGAGTTGATTCTTTAAATTTTGATTTTGTACCATTAAATCTTTATTTGCATCTCTCATACCATCCACAAATCTAGCTTCCTTTCTAAGTTTATCAATCTCTTGATCTTTTTTCTTTAATGATGAATCTTGAATTTGTCTAGATTTCTCTAACATTGATAATTCACTTTGATAGGATTCAACTTCTCTTTCTAAAACTTTATATGAATCTTGAAGTTGATCAACAATTTGTGTATTCTTTGAATTCCATTGATTAATATTATTATTATTATTATTATTATTATTATTTTTATTATTATTGTTTTTATTATTATTATTATTACTATCATTATTGTTATTATAATTAATTTTAACATTTGGCGGACTTGTATTACCACTACCACGTGAATTTATATTAAATTGATCTTCTTTCTTTTCAACTTGATTATTATCATCATCATCATCATAAGTTAATTTTGGTGACATTGGATGATTTAAACCACCAAAACTTGAAAGAAATAAATTTGCATCGATACAATCATCCTTATCGGTTGGTAAATCATGTAAATGCATTAATAACTTTTGTTTTGGTATTTCTTTACCATAATTTAATTTTGTAATTAATTGATTGAATTGTTCAAATGTTACCATTGGTTTAGCTGAAAATAATCTATTAAATTTATTTGAAGAACCACCACTTTTTGATGGACTATTATTTAAATGTGAATAAACATCACCACCACCACCGCCACCACTACTATTATTATTATTATTATTATTACTATTATTACCACCATTTGGTGAATTATTACCAGATATCATTGGTGATAAAAATTTTGGTGTAATATTATACTTTTTTAATAAGTCAATTGGTACTTTAAACTTTGGTAATTTTAATTTTTCAATTTGTTTCTCTCGTAATTTTTTTGGATCTTCACCATCCATATAACTTGCCATAGATTCTAAGAATGATTGAAAATCAATAAATGTATTATCCTCTTCTAATTGTTTCTTTTCATCAAATATTAAATCTTCAAATGATGAATCATCCTCAAAATCATCTTGATCATCATGATTTGTATTTTCTGGATTATCAACATCATTATCAACTTCGTCTTCATCATCATTTTTTGGTTGTTCAGCTCTATGAACAATTCTTAAGAAATTTAATAATTTACCAATTAATGGATTGGTATCAATCGATTCACCAGTTAATGATTCAATCTCTTGTCTTAACTGAGTTAATGAAATTATACCATTCTCTTCTGTATCAATAGTTTTAAAAACTTGTTCCATTTGATTTATAAATTCACCACCTGGTGATCCAATGTTATTTGATGATGATCCAATTGTACCACCAAAACTACCTCCTAAATTATTATTATTTAATTGAATTTCATCCATTAATTCTTTTTCTTCATCATCTGATGATGAATTATTTGAATACATTTTAAATTATTATTATTATTAATTATTATTATTAATCTTGTTTTTTTTTTTTATTTTTTTTTTTTATCTTTTTTTTAATAAAAAAATAGATTTTGAAATGAAAAAAAGAATAAATAAAAAAAAAAAAAGAAAAAAAAATATATATATTTACAAAGTGATTATTATCACTCTCTATAAAAATTAATTGTTAATAATTATTATTATAAAGAAAAAGGAAAAAAGGAAAAAAGGAAAAAAAAAAAAAATTGTTAATAATTAATTTTTATTGATATTTGAATTTATTATAAAAAGAAATGATAAAGGAACCAAAAAAAAAAAAAAATTTAAAAAAAAATAATAAAAAAAAAAAAACAACAACAACAAATTTGAATGATAATATTGATAAAAATAAATAATAGTAACCCAATAAACACACACACAAAAAAAAAAAAAAAAAAAAAAAAATTCAATTACAGAGAAAAAAAAAGTAGTAAGAGTGTGTGAGTGCTGTTTGATAATATATGAGAGAGGTGGGTATAATGTGTGAATGTGGGTGTATTAATTTGTGAATTATCATTATTATTATTATTATTATTATTATTATTATTATTATTAATTTTATTATTTTAACTACTATCACATATTAATTAATAAAAAATATATATGATGAGATAATATGAGTTTGTTTTTTTTTGTTTTTTTTCTTTTTTCTTTTTTTTTGTTTTTTATTTTATTTTCCTAGGTGTGGGTAATATGATATAAATTGCAATGTTGATAAAAAAAAAAAAAAATAAAAAATCACACCAAGATATCTAAAAATGAGATAGTATGTGGTTTTTTTTTTTTTTTTTTTTTCTTTTTTTAAATTTTTAATTTTTAACTTCCAAAATGACAAAAATTCGATATGAAATAGATTTATTTCATGATAAATATTATATTGATTTGACAACAATGGGTGTTGATTATTATTGTTATAATTTATTACTGACCTTTTTTTTTTTTTTATCTAAAAAATTTATATATATGATGAGATTAGGAAATAAAAAAAAAAAAAAGAATCTGATTTTCAATATGTTTTGAAAAAAAAAAAAAAATTTTACAACGAGGAAATAAAGAAATTAAATATTTTGAATAAAAAAAATAAAAAAAAAAAAGAAATACAAAAATGAATTTTTTTATAAAAAAAAAAAAAAAAGACAAAAAAAAAAACAAAAAAAAATATATTTTTTTTTTTTATTTTTTATTTTAAATACAATACCAGTCGATTAGATTTTATGTTTTGACCAGCAGTACAGTAGTGAAAACTAATAAACAAAACTTTTGATAAAAAAAAAAAATAAAAAAAAAATAAAAAAAAAATAAAATAAAAAAAAAAAATTAATTTCAAAAAAAAAAAATAAAAAACCAACCGTTTATTTTTTTTTTTTTTTTTTTTTTTTCAAATTTTTTAAATTTTTTTATTTTAAATTTTTTTTTTTTTTTTTTTTTTTTTTTTTTTAATGAAAAATTAGTTTGATTGAACATCTGTAAAACACATAAAAAGTTTTAGATATTTTCTATAAATAAAAATAGAAATTTTGTAATATTTAAAAAGAAAATCTATATAGCTTATTTTCTTCTTTTTTTTTTTTTTTTTATATTTATTTTTTTTTAAAATTAATTTTTTAAAAAATAAACTTTCAAACGTTTTTCAAATAAAAAAAAAAAAAAAAAAAAAAAAAAAATGTCAAAAAATGGTACAACTAGTAGTAATAAAAAAAAGAAAACGAAATTATCAGCAGCAGCAGTAACAGCAGCAAATATAGCAAAAGCGAATGCAACATTAAATAATACGAATATAGGTGGTAATATGAATTCAATGAATGGTATACCCTCATCATTACCACCATCAGTGACATTACCAGTTGAAGAATTGATATCATTTGTACCAGAATGTTTATTATTCTCACAACTATTAGAATTTGAAGAGAAATTAGATGCATCAATCAATAAAAGATTAATTGATATTCAAGAAGCTTCAAGAAGAAATAGTATTAAAAACATTCGTACACTTCGTCTATCAATTTATAATACATACTCTAATCAATCAGCTTATTATCATTTAGATAATAAATCATTAAACTCCGTTCAAGAAAGACCATCATGGTCATTACGTGTCGAAGGTAAATTATTGGATGAATCTCAAGATGAACTTGTAAATAAATCAACTAAATCCTCATCATCATCCTTCACCTCAAACGTAAACAAAAGAAAGTTTTCATCATTTTTTAAAAAAGTTTTCATTCAAATCGGTCATAGAGATACTTGCGAATGGGATAAATCTCAAACTTTTACTGAAACTGATGGTTTTGAAATTAAAAGAAATGGAAATCAAGAAGTTGATATAAAAGTATTATTATTATTATTATTATTTTTTTTATTATTGTATTTTTTTACCTAATATTATAGATTTTAAGTTACTAATTATTTGTTTTTTTACTTGGATTTATTTAATTGATTTTCATTAAAAGATTTTAATGTATTTAGATCATGTACCACAAAAATATAAAGTATTAGGAGGACTTTCACAATTATTAAATATTCATACAGACACAAAACCAAGAATCATTTTAGCATTATGGCATTACATTAAAGCAAATACATTATTAGATGCAGAAACAAAGAAAATTACTTGTGATGAAAATTTAAAAAATGTAAAAATCTCCCTTTTGTACACATACACAAACAAAATAAAAAAATATTAATTATTTTTATTTTCTATTATTAATAATTTTTTTACAATAACAATAATAATTATTGATAATTAGATATTTAGTTTAGAAGAACTACAATTTAATCAAATACCACAATTATTAAGAGAACATTTATCACCACCTGATCCATTAGAATTTCAATATACATTACATTTATCAGGTGATGCTAAAGATTATGAACAAGCATATGATATTCAAGTGGAAGTTGATGAACCAATCTTTAATACTAATCCAAACATGAGAAAAGAGATATCACAATTGAATGATGAGATTAATCATCATATTCAAAAAGTTTATCAACATAAGAGAAAACGTGAATTCATGGAGAAACTATCTTCGGATCCATTAGGTTTCTTAAATGATACAACTGCCAATTTGGTAAAGGATTTCCAAGTTTCAAAATCAACAACTTCAACAGGTTTTGAAGAGGAAAGACATGCTTCCTTCTATTATCAACCAATGACTGAAGAACTTGTAAAAAATTATCTTTCAAAACAAACTACTCCAAATCCAACACCTCAACAAATTTCAATGGCTCCTTCAACTCCTCAAACTCCTTAAATTTCATTTAATCCAAATGAAATAGTTGGCACACCATTGAAAAAAAAAAAAAAATAACAAAAAAAAATAATAAATAAAATTAGATTATTAATTAAAAATGATTTTTTTTATTTATTTTTATTTTAAAATTAAATTTTAATATGAGAAATAAATATTAGTTTATTCTCATTTATATTTATTTACTACTAATTATATCTATATTATTAATTTGATTGATTGGTTGATTGATTGATTGATTGATTGATTGATTGATTGATTGATTGATTGATTGATTGATTGACGAGATTTAATCATTTGAAATTTTATAGGCGACCATACTTTCAACTTTATGAATTGTGGTAGTAAAAGATCTAAGTTTAACTTGTTGTGAGTTTGTAATGAATTTTGGATCGGATTCTTCCCATTTTTGAGGTACAGCTAAATCTTTACTTGTGTACACCAATAAATCAAATGTACATGCATTTGGTAAGAGTGGTAAAAATGTAACACTTGCTGTAATTTGTCTAATAATTGCTTGAATTTCACTCATTATCTCTTTTTCTGGTTTTTGTCTTGGTGCTCTAATAAATCATTTATTATTAATTATTAATTATTATTATTATTATAAATAAGAAATAAGACATACTCTCCCTCTTTAGGAATATCAGTGGTAACATCGAATACCCATCTTTCTAAGACTTCTTTTGTAACGATATCAGTGATAACTAAAACTAATTTTTGAACATCACCGCTTAATAACCATTCGGATAATTGTTTTAAAACATTATCTAAATATTCCTTTAATGATTGATCATTAGTCACCAATATTGGTAACCCATATTTTGCAACCCTTGTAAATGATTCTGGTGGATATAGTCCTCTTTGAAATAGAATTGTATTTATACTATATGCTATTTATATTTATATTTATATTATTATAATTATTCATTGTTTTAAAAAAAAAAAAAAATTATTCCCCTTTGTGTCATTTTTTTTTACATACAAAAAAACTCGGTTACAATCTCTGTTGAACCCTTTAATGAGATATTTGTTTTAGAAGCTACTGCTTGCATATTAATATATTGTTTTAGAATTATTAGTTTAAAAAATTTTTTAAAAAAAATGAAAAATTAAAAAAAGAAAAAAAAAAAAAAAAAGGAGGGAAAATTGGAAAATATGGGAGAATTGATTTAAAAAAAAAAAAAAAAAATGTGCGCACTTAAGTATTATTATATTTTATTATTACAATGATGATTGAGGTAGTTCAAGTGGTGAATGCAAAGTTGGATGCGTCATTTTCTCTTGTTTATCAGCGTAACTAAATATTGAATCTTTTTCCTCTTGTTGTTTTTCTTTATCATTAATTGTTGGTGGTGTTATATGAGATAAACATGGTGAAGATACTTCATTCTTTAAAATAATTGGTGGTGGGATTTCAGGTACAGGCAGAGTTGAGGAGATTAAAGGTGAAGAGGGTGAGGAATTTAAAAGTGGATCTGATACATCTAATTGTAATTTCTTTGATAATGGTTCAATAATATGATTGCTATTAATATTACTATCTAAACTAATTTGTTGTTGTTGTTGTTTTTTAATTCTCTCTTGTTCCTCCAATTCTAAATGTTGTTGATAGTCTTTTAATTGTTTAACAAAACCGAAATTTGGATTAATACAAGATCTCTTTTGTTTGCAAAATGTGAAAGCATCTGTATAAGTCATATGATCTTCTTTCATTAGGTATGCTAATACCACGGTTGTCGATCTACTAATGCCCATTGCACAATGCACTAAAATTCTACCACCTTGTTTCTTACAGTCATCGATAAACTCAATTACAGGTTCAAAATGTTCATAGATGTTTGCTTTTGGTCTATCATCCAAGTTTGCTCTATAGTATTTATAAAGGTGTGGATAAATATCATCTAATTCGCCTGCCATATTAACGATATGTGTTATCTTTAAATTTATCAATTGTTGTCTACTTCCAGCATTCTCAGCACCACCTAAATATAAAAAATCTTTAATAATCTCTGATGGATATAATTGTGATCCTCCCCCGCTACTACTACTTGAGATAGTACCATTACACATGAATGGATAGTCCTTTTGAAATTGATTGAAACCACTTTGATAAATTATGACTTTAGTTTTCTTTTTTTTTAATAGGAAATGTCTAAGTACAACTTTATCCCAATCAGATATTTTCAAAGATTTAATTATATCTTGATCACTGTTATTACCACTAATACTACCGCTATCAATGTTTGAAGATATGGTTTTCTCTAATTCATCAATATTGTAAAGAAAAGGTTTGTCACTATAAACTATAAGTTTTTGAAATATTAAATTCCAATGTTTTGCTGTTACATTTGATCCAATATATTTACTAAGATTGAATTCTTTAATTTCACCATTTTCATAGAGAGGAGTGGTCGTTGGTGGTGGTGGTATATTTACAGATGTTTTTACATGATTCTTTTCATATTGTTCTTTACTCCTTAAATCGATTATAATCTTACTTGATCCAATATCTTGTAGTAAATTATAAACATCCATTGAATTAACATGATATAGTAATGGTAATTCCTCTGGTTTTATATTAACTCTATTTATTAAAACCATTTTATTACTTGTTCTTATTGTTGCTAATTTTTTTTATTGGTTACTATTGTTTTTGTATTTGTCGATATTTATTAGTGTTATTGAAATTAAAATTAATGTTACAGTTATTTATTAATTATGAGAGAATTTGTTTTTATATATAAAAAAAAAAAAAAAAGATAAATTTATAAATGGTATATTTAGAAACGAAATGTTATTAAAAAAAAAAAAAAAAAAAAATTGAAATAAAAACGGGTTACTTTTTTTTTTTAATTATTTTTATTTTTTTTATTTTTTTTGTTTTTTTTTTTTTTTAAAATTTTCATGGATTTCACCTCAAAAATGCATAGAATATTATTTATAAATAAAAATTGTTACCTTCAAATTTAATAATTCACTGAATAAAAATATAACACCTCAAAGACTTTATCCATATTTTTAAATAATAATAATAAAGAAAAAAAAAAAAAAAAAAAAAAAAAAAAAAAAAAAAAAAAAAAAAAAATTTATAATAATGCGATGAATATTTTAATTTTTTAGTTTTTATTACATTTATTTATTTAACATGTTCAAAAATACAAAAAGTGGTTGGGATGGGTGGTATTGATTAAACATTGGAAAAAAAAAAAAAAAAAAAAAACCCAAAAGCGAAACAAGTAAAAACTGTTTTTATTGTATAATGATAATGATTTTTAATTTTGTAGTGGAACAACAAAAAACACACATTTTTTTTTTTCTTCAAACACACATCCATTTTAGATTAAATACCAATAAAACATAAAAAAAAAAAAATTTATTGATACCACTCTACCCCTAATAATTACTTTTATTGAACGACATGTGTTATTGATCTAACACACCTTTAATTTTTTTTTTATTATATATAAAATACAAAGCTTTCATAATTCTTTATTTGATTTAATACACACACCCCACAATTGATACCATATATATATATACATTGAATAAAAAAATAAATTAAAAATTTTTAAAATAAATATTAATAATTAAAAATGAATAAAAAATGAATAAATAAATTAAATCATAATAAATTAAAAAAAATATAATCATTAAAAAAAAAAAAAAATATATTCACTCAAAAAAAAAAAAAAAAAAAAAAAAAAAAAAATATATTCAAAATAAAATATATAAAAAATAAGGTAAAAAGAATAATAGAAAACTATAAAAACCTAAATAAATAATAAAACATTTCCAAAATATTCATAAAAATAAACAAACCAAAAAAAATAAACAAACCAAAAAAAAAAAAAAAAAAAAAAAATAACCAACAAATAAATATATAAATATAATAAAAATATAAATTAATAAACAGTTTTTAACATTGGTTAAAATACTATAATAAATTGACAAATGGAAGATAATAATAATAGTAATAGTAATAATAATAATAATAATAATAATAACAACAAAATTAATGATGATAATAATGAAATTAGTGGTGATAATAATATTGATGAAATTATTGGTGATAATAATGGTGATAATAGTAATCAAACTATTATAGATATTCAAAAAAGTCTTACAAATGGTCAAAAACTTTCCGTTGAAGATTGTTTGTATTATTATGACTTCAAAACTATTATTGAACCATTGAATAAATTAAGAGAGAAGTATTTAAATAAACTAATTGACAAGCCCACTTCCGATAAAAAGTTTAATCCAAATAATCCTTTACAATTAATGAAAAATATTCAAAAATCTCCTGTTTTCCTAAACTCAATTAAACAAGTTACGGGAAAGATTCAAAAAACTATAGAGTCAACAACATCCATACCAAGTGAACCACACCAAACCAAACTTTCATTGTTATTGCATAATTATATGAAAAAACAAGATATATCAACGATTCAAGAATTAGAGGAACTGGATAAGTCGGTAAGAAAATATGCAATATCGGGGGAACACTGTCTTAATAAGAATTTTGACACACCATTATTAACTTTATTAAAGTATAAAAAAGATCCAGACTATTTTTATTATTGTTGTTTATTATTCGCTCATTATGGTAAACTTGAAAATTTGGAGTACATGGGTAACAATTCATTAAATTCTTTTGACTATGTATTAAAATCAAAGTGCCAAGAAATTATTCATCTATTCTTATACTGTGGTGCCTGTGAAAGTTATTCTATTGTTTTTTCAACAACCGGAGGAATATATGATGTTTACAAAGCCAATGAACCATTAATTCTCAATGTAAAACACCTAATAAATGTTTTCCAAACTATTGAATTACCACAAATAAATAGAATTTTCATTGGAATGGAGATTGAAAACAAAGGAGTATTGGATAGAATCGATAGTGTATTGGAAATGGTCAATTACGAAGATATCATTGAAAAAAAAAATCTCAAAAAACAATTGAAAGGAAAATTAAAAATCTTTAAAACTTCATCTGCAGTTTCATCAATATCAATATCAGAGCCAACAGTAAATTCGAATTTGGATCCAGTTTCAAATTCTACTTCAATTCAAGAGCTAACACTAACACAGGAACTAACACCAACCCCAATTTCGAGTTCAACACCAACATCAACACCAATACCAACACCAACTCCAACACCAACTCCAACTCCAACTCCAACTAAAACATCAACATCAACATCAATACCAACACCAACACCAACACCAACACCAACACCAACACCAACACCAACACCAACACCAACACCAACACCAACACCAACACCAACACCAACACTACCAATACCAATCCCATCATCAACACCAACACCAATTCTATCAACATCAACATCAACACCAGTTCTATCAACATCAACATCAACACCAATAATCATACCAACATCAACATCAACATCAACATTAACATCAGCATCAGCATCAACATCAACATCAACATCAACATCAACATCAACATTAACATCAACACCAATATCAACACTAACACCAACAACATTAATAACACTACCACAAACAACAACATCAACAACAATAACACCAACATCAAAAACAACACCAAAATTAAAACCAAAAATGAATTTAAAAAATTTAAATTTATTAAAAAAAGAAAACATTGAGGATAAAAATTCATTCGTTGATGTTGAAATGGATATTGGTGATAAAATTTTTTTAAGTTATACTAAAGTTAAAGTTATAAATAATTATTCTATAACATTTCTTTCAGAAGATAGTATTAGTACTGGTGGTAATTCAAAAGTTATAGTTGGTTTCTATAATGGTGAAAAGGTTGCCTGTAAAAAAGTTTCTTTCGAAAAAGTTGACGCAAAATATTTTATTAAAGAGGTAGGAATATTTCATATGTTTGAAGAAACATCATCAGTCAAACTTCGTGGTATATTACATCAAGGAGACGATTTTTACTTGGTGATGGATTTGGCAAAATGTACCTTACTTAGTATATTAAAAGATAGTCCTGTCAATGAAATTACATGGGAACATGTTTTATATATTATTCGTTCAATGTTATTAGAAATTCAAAGTGTTCATTCAATGGGAGTGTTCCATAGAGACATTAAACCTTCAAACTTTTTAATAACCAATTCAAATAGTGTGGCAATTTGTGACTTTGGTTTAAGTAAAGTAAAAAAGGATGATGATCATTTATCAATTGATCCTTCACTATATCGACCTACTGGTACAAAAGGTTATATCGACCCTTTTTTATATAGTGACAGCGATGCATTGGTTCCATTTAAATACGAAAATGATATTTATAGTTTATCTATGGCAATATTTGATGTAACTATTAATCTTTTTTATTTTTTTTTATATTTATATATTTTATAAATATTAATATTTTTTATGATTTATAACTTAGGTAATATGTTTTAAAATGATTGGAGAAATTTTCCCATATCATAGCGTTTATTTTGATTATAAACTTGGAAACATATATGAATTCCCATATGAAACACCTGTAGAATTTGTTGAATTTATTAAATCAATGTGGAGTATACCATCAAAAAGACCAACAATTGAAGTGTTGATTTCAACATTTGATGTCATTTTAAAATCTTTTGATTTTGATTATTGGAATGATAAAAATGAATACCACAATAAAATCAATGTCGATTTTTGCAATTCATTACTTATACATGATAAAATAAAACTTGAAGAAAAATGTAAAAATTTAGAAATTAAGATCAATTCTTTAAAAAATGAACTTAGTTTTATACCATTCATTGGGGATAAAAAACAACCAATAGTTGATAATAATAGTAATAATAATAATAATAATGAAAATAATGAAAATAATAATAATAATGATAGTAATAATAATAATGAAAATAATAATAACAATAATATTAATAATAGTTATAACAATGAAAATAGTAATAATAATAGTGATAAAAATAATGAACATAATGGCAATATTAGTGATAATAATAATAATAGTAATGATGAAATTAGTAATAATAGTGATAAAAATAATGAAAATAGTGATAATATTAGTGATGATAATGAAAATAATAATAGTAATAATAGTGATAAAAATGATGAAAATAATGGTAATATTAGTGATAATAATGATAATAATGAAAATAATAAAAAAAATAAAAATAAAAATAATAAAAAAAATAAAAATAATAAAAATAAAAATAATAAAAAAAAAAATAATACCAGTAATGATAGTAATGAGCCAGAAATAAAAATTGGATCAAAAGAATTTTTCAATGATAAAAGTAAATTGGAACATTTGAAGGCTTTGAAGAAAAAATCAAAAAAAATCAAATACTTAGAAAGAGAATTAGTTATTTACAAAAGAGCAATTGAGTCGATTAATACAGGAACATTATCAAATCAACCATTGGAGTCTCTTTCTTCAAACAATGACCAGCTTCCACCAATTTTATCTTAATATTCTCATTATATTCTTTAAAATTTTATTAATAATCAAACATTTTTTTTAAATAATAATAATAATAATAAACATTTTAATTTTGTAAAAAAGATATCTTTTTTCTATTTTTTTGGTATTTTCGATTCTCATTTTTTTTTTTTTTTAATATTACTTTTTTATTTATAAATTAATTATTTATACCGAGATATGTGATGAAAATTCCCAACATCTCTAAATTTTGGATTTTTATTATTTCACATTAATAATTGAAAAATAATATATATTATAAATTCATTAACAGATTTTTTTTAATTTTTTATTATTTTTATTTATTAATTTAGTTTATTTACTTTTGATATATGAATCTTTGATTTCACAAAAAATGTTATAGTCATTGGTGTTATCAGGTAATTGATAGTTTTGCTCATTCAAAAACTTTGAAATTGTAAGTCTTGGAATTTTACCACTCTTTGTTTTTGGTATAGCAGGAACAACTACAATATGTCTTAATTCTGAATAAAAATCCATTTCATTTAAAATAATACAGTTGATTTCATTTTTTAGTTGATTTAAATCTACGGTCATAGGTTGTTGATTTTGTTTTAAAACCAATAAACCTATTGGAACATTTTTTAAATCTTGATCATAAATACCAATTGAACAACATTCAATAACTGATGAATGTTTTAAAATTGATTTATCAATATCATTTAAATGAACCTTAAAACCACCTATTTTAATTTGATCATCAGCTCTAGATACTATACCATAATATCCATTTTCATTTTTAAATGCTAAATCACCACTACAATAATAACCTGAAACTTTATTTAGTATTTTTTTAAATTGAATTTCATTTTTATAAAAAGTGGTTGCAAAACAAGGTGGCATGGGTAATTTGAATAAAAGTTCACCAATTTGATTAATTTCCAACTCTTTACATTCTTCTGATAATATTAAAGGTTTTACAAATGGTGGTGGAAGACTCATTGTATTGTATAATTTATTTTTAAGTGAATGATCGAATAAAATAACACAACCCATTTCAGTTTGACCATATATCCATCTTGTTGAAGAATTTAATTTATTATCAATGTAATATGGTATTGATTCTTCAATAACTTCACCACCAATTAAAATTGAATTTAAACTTGAAATATCATATTTCGAATGAATAAATTTTGCATCTGGATCAACTTTACTAAGATGTCTAATTGTTTTTGGTATTGAAAAAAATATATTTACTTTATGTCTTTCAATGATTTCCCATACATCATCTTCCATATGTTTTGGTTTTACAACACCACCTTCAAACATAATAAATGTTTTTCCTTTTGATAATGATCCAATAATTGAAAAGTGATATGATACCCAACCAATATTTGAATGAGAAAAGAATACCTTTTCATTATCTGGATTAACATTATCCCAATAATAAAGAAATCCTACTAAATTACCACCATTACTTCTTACAACTGCTTTTGAATTACCAGTTGTACCACTAGTATATAATATACTCAATGGGTGATTTGATTCAACTGGTATATAATCATAGTAAGGCGTTTGTTTATTCTCTTTGATTTTATTAATTTCCTTTTCCCAATTTAAAGTATTTGGTACAATTGGTATGCTTTCAATATAGCTTTTTTTTTCAATGTTTAAAATTTCATCATTTCTAAAAACTGTAATAACATTATTTGGTTTATAATTTGATAACTCTATTGCTTTTATTAAATTTGGTGTAAATTCAATGATTTCATCATTTAATATACCATAGTTTGATGTTATTATTAATTTTGGTGTAATTGTTTCAATTCTATCTATTAAACTTTTAACTGGACAACCATCAAATAAAACACAATGAGTTGCACCTATACGAGCACATGATAACATTGCAATTGGTGCTTCAATGATATTAGGCATATAAAATAAAACATTATCATCTTTACAAATATTTAAATTTAAAAGTACTCTTGAAAATTCACATACTTTTTCATAAAGTTGATAATATGTTAATTTGATTGTTTTCTTTAAATATGGACATTCATAAATTAATGCATCTTGATCTCTTTTTAATGAATTATTTACATTAATATCTAATAAATTATAACATGTATTTAATTTACCACCATTAAACCAATCTGGATACATTTCATTACCACTATAAACTTTATCATACATTTTATCCCTTTATATAATATATTATTAGTTTTTTTTTTTTTTTTTTTATATATTTTATTATTTTTTTTTACCTACCAATGAACATATTTTTTTGCAACCTCACCCCAGAAGGAAATTGGATCATTTTGTGAAAATTTACGATCATTTTCATAATCAAAGGGCTCACTTAATTTATACATTTATATATAATAATTATTTTGGTGAATTGGAAATAAATAAAAAAAAAAATAAAAAAAAAATTTTTAAAAAAAAAAATGATGTGGTTGGTTAAAATAAACCCCTTTCATCAAAAAAACTTTTTTTTATTTTTTTTACATCTTTAAAAAAATTAATGAAGACGTTAATTTTGCAAAACCTATTTTTATTTTTATTTTTTTTTTTGTTTTTAAATTTTAATTTTTTAAATCCAAAAAAGAATTTTTTTTTTTTTTTTTTTTGAAATCAATTTTTTTTTTTTAATATTAACCATATCTTTATTTTTTATATGAGCCATTTAAAAATAATTTTTTGATATCATAAAACAATTCAACATTTTCAATGTTATCAGGTAATTTATAATTATCATCATTTAATAATTTTGAAAGGATTAATCTTTGAATTTTTCCACTCTTTGTTTTTGGTAATTGATTTACTATTAATATTTGCTTTAGTTCGGCATAGCTTTCAATATCATCCAAAATAATTGAATTGATTTCATTTTTTAGCTGATTACAATCTATAGAGTTTGAATTTTGTTGTTGTTGTTGTTTTTGTTGTTGTTGTTGTTTTAATACCAATATACCAATTGGTGCTTTATAACAATCTTCATCATTAATACCAATTGAACAACATTCAATAACTAATGGATGTTTTAAAATTGAAGATTCAATTGTATTTAGTTGAACTTTATTACCACTAATTTTAATTTGATCATCAGCTCTTGAAACTATGCCATAATAACCAAATTGATCTTTATAACCTAAATCTCCAGAGTTATAGTAACCAGGGAATTTAGTAAATAATTTTTTATATTGTTCATCATTTTTATAAAATGTTATAGCAAAAGATGGTGGTAATGGTAATTTGAATACAAGTTCGCCAATTTCATTATCACCTAATACCAAACCTTCTTCTGATAAAATTGATGGTTTTACATATGGTGATGGAATACCAATTGTATCATAAGATTTATTAATATTTGAATATTGAAAAATGTACATACAACCAGTTTCAGTTTGACCATAAAGACCAATTGGTTGAGCTTTTAATTGGTTTTCAATATAATGTTGAATCGATTTTTCAATTACTTCAGCACCAATCCAAACTTGTTTTAAACATGAAATATTATATTTTGAATGTAATCTCTTTGCATCTGGATCCACTTTTTTAAGATATCTCATTACTATTGGTAATGCTAAATAAATATTAACTTTATGTTTTTCAATGGTTGCCCAAATATCATCTTCAACATTGTTTTGTTTTAAGAAACCACCTTCAAACATTACAAATGTATTCCCTTTTGATAATGATGCATAGAAAAACATATGAAATGATACCCATCCTACACTAGTTGCTGAAAAGAAAACAATATTCTCTTCATCAAATTTTGAACTTAAACAATTCCAATGATATAATAATCCAACTAAATTACCACCATTACTTCTAACAACAGGTTTAGAATTACCAGTTGTACCACTAGTATAAATAAGGTATAATGGATGATTTGAATCTACTGGAACATATTCATAATATGGTGTTTGTTTATTCTCTTTGATTTTATTAATTTCTTCTTCCCAATTTAAAGAATTTAAAATGGTTTCAGAGTTTTCAATATTAAGGTCATTTCTATAATGTGTAATAACATGTTTTGGTTTATAATTTGATAGTTCTAATGCTTTTTTTAAATTTGGTATTATATCAACTATTTCATCAAGTCCAACACCCAAGTTTGATGTTATTATTAATTTTGGTTTAATTGTTTCAATTCTATCTATTAAACTTTTAATAGAGTAACCATCAAATAATGCAATATGAGTTGCACCTATACGAGCACATGATAACATTGCAATTGGTGCTTCAACTGTATTTGCCATATAAATAATAACATTATCATCTTTACAAATATTTAAATTTAAAAGTACTCTAGAAAATTCACATACTTTTTCATAAAGTTGATAATAGGTTAATTTGATTGTTTTCTTTAAAAATGGACATTCATAAATTAATGCATCTTGATCTCTTTTTAATGAATTTTTAGCTTGAATATCTAATAAATTATAACATGTGTTTAATTTACCACCATTAAACCAATCTGGATACATTTCATTACCACTATAAACTTTATCATACATTTTATCCCTTTTTTTTTTTTTTTTTTTTTTTTTTTCAATAAAAATATTAATTATTTTATTTTTAAAATTTTTTTTATTTTTTTAATATTTACCAATAAACATATTTTTTTGCAATTTCATCCCAGAAAGAAATTGTGTCAATATTTTGTGAATATTTATAATCATTCTCATAATTAAAAGGTTCACTTAATTTATACATTTTTAAAATTTTAAATAATAAATATATTTTTTATAAATTTTTTTATTTATATATATTTTTTTTTTATTAAAAATATAAATTATTAATTTACAAATTATACATTTTATTTATTATTAATTTTTAAAAAAAAAAAAAATCCTCATTTATTATTACTTGATTAAAAATAAATGAAAATTTATTGTTTTCAAAAATTCAAAAATTTACATTTTAACGTCATTGAAAAAATTTCTTTTGGATATCTTTAAAGACCTTTTTAATATACTTGTAAAGGTATAAAAAAAAAAAAAGTGGTTACAACTTTAATATAAAAAAAAAAAAAATTTATTTTTACATTATATTTTTCAAAGTGGATTTTAATACAACTAATAAATCTTTTATTGTCATACAATCAAAAATATAGAGATTGTGTTAGTTATTTATTTACTTCCAAAATAGAGAAACCCACTATTCCATCATTAAATTTTTAAAATATTAATACATATATATATATATAAAAATGGGGTTTACCCCATTCCCTTTCAAATAATTAGTATTTTTTTGTTTTTATCTTTTAATTTTTTCTTTATTATTTTTTTTTTTTGTTTTTTTTTGTATTTTATTTTTCGACTAATGATGTAATAATATTTATTAAAAAAATTCACATTGGTGTTTTTTTATTTTTTTATCCCTGTAAAATGCATTTTACAAAAAAAAAAAAAATAAAAAAAAAATAATGAAATTTCTTTAAAATTAATTATTTTTTTTTTAAATATTTAATAAAACCAAAGGATATAAAATTTAATATATTAAATTTATAAATAGAAAAAAAATAAAAATATATATTTTATTTTAAAATAAAAAATATTAAACATTTTCCTTTTTTTTTTTTTTTTTTTTTTTTATTTGATAGAAAAAAAAAAAATATTATTAATAATAATTTAATTTTTTATTGAACTTTAATATATAAATTTTTAATTTCATAAAAAATTTCAACATCACAAACATTGTCAGGTAATTGGTAATTAGTTTCTTTTAAAAATTTAGAAATAATCTGTCTTGGTATTTTACCACTCTTTGTTTTTGGTAATTGTGGAACGATTATAGTTTTCCTCAATTGTGCCAATGGGTCAATGTCTTGTGATATTATTGAATTGATTTCAGTTTGTAACTTTAATAAATCATTACTATGTATAATTTCTTGTTTTAAAACCAATAAACCAATGGCAACATTAGAGAATTCTTGACTATAAATTCCAATTGAACAACATTCTAAAACTAATGGATGTTTTAATATTGATGTTTCAATAGTATTCAAGTGAATTTTAATACGACCAATTTTAATTTGATCATCAGCTCTTGAAACAACACCATAATGACCATTTTCATCTTTAAATCCTAAATCACCAGGATTATAGTAACCTGGAAATTTTGTAAATAATTGATTGAATTTCTCTTCATTTTTATAAAATGTAGTTGTAAAACTTGGTGGTAATGGTAATTTGAATACAAGTTCACCAATTTCATTATCACCTAATTCCAAACCATTTTCTGATAGAATTGATGGTTTTAACGAAGGAAATGGCAAACCAGATGTTTTGTGAGGAATATTAAAGTTTTTATCACTGAAACAATAAAAATAAGCAACACCTGTTTCAGTTTGACCATATAGACGCAAAGATTGTACTTTTAACATATTTTTAATATAAATTGAAATTGATTCTTCAATTACTTCACCACCAACCCATATTGCCTTTAAATTTGATAAATTATATTTTGAGTGTATAATGCTTGCATCTTTATCACTTTTTATTAAGTATCTAATAGTTTTTGGTATAGCCATAGTATAAGTAACTCTATGTTTTTCAATGATTTCCCAAATATCTTGAGTCATATGTTTTGGTTTAATTACTCCACCTTCTAACATTACAAATATATGCCCAAAAGATAAAGATCCATATAAATTATTATGGAATGAAACCCATCCATTACTGGTTTGTATAAAGATAGTTTGAGTTTGATCTTTTGGTGGGTCTGTTGATTTTAGGTATTTTGTTGCTACCATATGAGAACCATTACTTCTTACCATGGCTTTAGAATTACCAGTTGTACCACTTGAATAAATAATATACAATGGATGATTTGAATCTACTGGTATATATTCATAGTATGGTGTTTGTTTATTCTCTTTGATTTTATTAATTTCTTCTTCCCAATTTAATGTATTTGGAATAGTTGGTATGTTTTTTATAATTTTTAAATTTGATTCTTTTGTTGAATCTTTTCTAAAAAGTGTAATAACATTATTTGGTTTATAGTTTGATAATTCTATTGCTTTTATTAAATTTGGTGTAAATTCAATAATTTCGTCATTTAATATTCCATAATTTGATGTTATTATTAATTTTGGTGTAATTGTTTCAATTCTATCTATTAAACTTTTAACAGAGTAACCATCAAATAAAACACAATGAGTTGCACCTATACGAGCACATGATAACATTGCAATTGGTGATTCAATGATATTAGGCATATAAATAATAACATTATCATCTTTACAAATATTTAAATTTAAAAGTACTCTAGAAAATTCACATACTTTTTCATAAAGTTGATAATAGGTTAATTTGATTGTTTTTTTTAAATATGGACATTCATAAATTAATGCATCTTGATCTCTTTTTAATGAATTATTTACATTAATATCTAATAAATTATAACATGTATTTAATTTACCACCATTAAACCAATCTGGATACATTTCATTACCACTATAAACTTTATCATACATTTTATCCCTTTTTATTTTAATTTTTTAATTTTAATTTTTGTTTAAAACTAATTTTATAAATATGAAAAAAAAAAAAAATAATTACCAATGAACATATTTTTTTGCAACTTCATCCCAGAATTCTATTGGTTTGAGTTTTGAATAATTGAAATCATTTTCATAATTGAATGGGTCACTTAAATTAAATATCTTTTTTTCAAACATATTATTAAAAAATTAATTATATAAAAAAAAAAAGAAAAAAATTAATTAGTTTTATAAACATTCTTTTTGAAAAAAAAAAAAAAAAAAAAATTCAAATTATTAATATTATTTAAACAAAAAATTGGGTTAATTCTTACTTTCGTCACTTATTTTGTAAATTATTAGAAATACTCGATTGTGTGCCATATTAATTAATAGTTTTCATTATCCTTATTTATTTTTTATCCCCATTTTTTAAAAAAAATCCTCGGATTTAAAAAAAAACTTTTTCTATTAGTTATACTTATTCAGATCAATAAATACTAAACGAATACTACTGTATTATTGACAAAAAAAAAAAAAAAAATAAAAAAATTATGAAAAAAAAATAAAAAAATAAAAAAATAAAAAAAATAAAAAAATAAAAAAAATTTTTTTTATGAGCAAATTCCAGATGGTCTTGTAGTGTTAAAACGTTTTGAAAAAAAAAAAAAAAAAAAAAAGGTTTGGGTGTGCACAATAATTTTTATTATTTTAAACCAATATTTTTACTTTTTTCAAAATAGCATTTAAATGTGGACATCTTGAATGCCAAAAAAAGAGATTTGATTAGACATGAAACTAAAGTCCCCAATATTAATAAATCCAACTGATTGGTTGTCAAACTTTATTGTGGATATGTATTACCATTGTGTATCGAATAATCTTAATACTGAAACTTATTTTATAGTTTAAATACATTTTTTATTTCTATATTTTTTATTTCTTCATTTTCTTTTTTTGAATCGTAAATATTTTTAAATGGAATTCAGGAAGGCTATTTCAAATGCACCAAAATAACTTTCAAAACAATAGTTCAATTAGTTGAAACCAATTAATTAAATATCATCCTTCCAATCTGGGTCATTTTCAAGTTAATTTCATTTTTTTTTTTTTTTTTTTTTTTTTTTTTTTTTTTTTTTTTTTTAAAAAAAAATGTTTATATTTTAGATATATAAAAAATTTTATTTATAAATATGACCTATAAATATTTGCAAAAAAAAATTTTAAAAAAAATTAGTCACACTAGTCATATTTTTCATTAAGATTTTTTTTTTTTTAATTTTCAAGTTTTTTTTGGTTTGGGTCAAAAATTCCCACCTCTTCGAAAATGTTTGCTGTATATTTCAATTTGAATTATTAGGGCATCGATTTTGGGCAATACTATTATATTTAAAATTAATTGCAGTGGTATCAATAACCATTTAATTATAACCTATCTGAATTATTGATTTCACCAAAATTTCAATCTCAAACCCGTCATTATAAATTATTTTCCATGTAATCAACCATTTAACTTTAACCTTTTAACTTTGATATTGTGTCGAATAAATCGAAAATATCATTTGAATGTCCTAATTTTTAATTTTTTTTTTTTTTTTTTTGTTTTTAAAAAAAATCAATATCTTTCAAAGAAAATTGAAAAAAATAAAGTCGACCTTTAAATTTAATAATAACTTTAATAATAAAATAAAAATATAAAAAGAAACAAAAAAAAAAATTAAAAAAATAAAAAATTGAATTTAAATTTTTATGGGAGAAAATTGTAAATTTTTTTATTTAAATTTTTCTTTTTTTTTTTTTTTATATTTTAGTACAAGTTTATTTTTAATAATTATTTTCAAACCTTAGTTTATTATTTTTTTTTTCATTTTTTTTTTTTCAATTTCACTTTATTTGAAACATTTTTTGGACTGAGAGATTTTAGTCGAGATTTTATTAATTTTTTTTTTTTTTTTTTTTTTTTCAAAATAAAACTAATCAAAATTAAGGTTAATAGGATTTTTTTTTTTTTTTTCGCTAATGAGGTGGGTTCCCCCAATATCTAGTTTCAAATTAAAATAAAAAAACAATGATTCATTAATATAATTTCACAAAAAGGACTACAATTTTTCATTTTGAAATAAAAATTATTAAAAAAAAAAAAAATAGATTTAAATCTTTAATTATTATGATTTATTTATTTTAAAGTCTAAAAAGAAAAATATTATTATTAAAAAATTAATAAATTTTTTTTATAAAAGTAATTACTATAAAAAAGTTGAAAATGATTATTGTTATTTATTTTTTTTTTTTTTTTTTTTTTTTTTTGAATAATTTTTTTTAGTATAAAATCAAAAAAAAAAACTGTTAAAAATATAAATTAACAATATTTTATTATTAAATAAAGAAAAATGAAATTACAATTATCATTATTTCTTTTTGTATCTATTTTATTTATTTCAAGTCAAGCAGCTGAAAAAAAAGGTAATTACCATGAAAATTAAAAAAAAAAAAAAAAAAAACAATAATTATTTTTATTAATAATTATTTTTATTTTTTTTTATTATTATTATTATTTTAAAAGTCACTGGTGAATTGACTTTTTATGCTGCAGGTGATAATTGTCCACCAAGTGGAGAAATTGCATACCCAGGATTACATTCAACAGCAGGTGGATTAGGTACATATGCCAATCCAATAACTGTTGCAGCTTCAACGGGTTGGTTATCAGCTGGTAAGAGAGTTTATGTTGCAGCCTATAAGAAATATTTCATTATGGAGGATTCATGTGAAGAATGTGAAAATGATTGGGATGACAATGGTAAATATCATATGGATGGATGGATAGGTCCAAGTACTATTCATTTAGGTACAACCAATTGTGAAGTAGCTTTATCACTTTCTTCAACTCAATTTATTATTGATCCATTATCAACTTATACAGTTGATACAACAGCTTTCTTTAATGGTACAACTGGCGCATGTTTAAAAACACCAGATAATTGTGTTGATCAAGGTAATGTATGTGGTAATACTTGTCAACTTCCATCAAGTATGTCTTGTACTTCTGCTGCTTCAATGTTCCTCTTATCTGAAACTCGTTTCAAAGCTTTAAATCCAACTCTAGATTGTACTTCTAATATTGCAAAAGGTAAATCTGTTTGTCAATCTGGTTCATGTGGTGGTCCATAAATAGTTCTATTTTAAACTATTCTTTATTTATTTCATCGAATAAAATAATATTTACACAAATGTAATTTTTTTTTTTTTTTTTTTTTTTTTTTTTTTTTTTTTTTTTTTGGAGGTTTGGAATTCTTGACCCTTTTTGGAAAAAATAAAATTTTTTTTTTTTAAATCTATTAACTTTGAAAGAGTTACTCTATATATGTTTTTATATCGTTTTTTATAAAATTAGAGGTTTCCCTCTTGTGACCTTGAAATGATGATAAACAATCAAACTGTGTTGCTATAAAGAAAAATAAAAAATAAGTATTAATTTACCATCCGGATATCAGTTGAATAATATTGAAACTACAATATTATTAAATGAAATTAATTCACTAAAGTGAAAAAAAAAAAAAAATGAAAAAAAAATGAAAAAATCTTGTCGTCTTTTTTTAGAATGAATCGTGATTGGTCTTTTCATAAACGAAATTTAAAAAAAAAAAAAAGATATTTTTTATCCCAGAACAGATAAACTAGCAATAACATTATTTTTTTTATTTTTATTTTACATTTTCTTAACCATCAAAGATGAATTTTGAAATGTGTGTTTATGATTTTTTTTTTTTTTTTTTTTTTTTTTTTTTTAATTTTTGATAATGGATATACCAATCAAAAAATTTTAGTTTATTTTGGTTTGGAAAAAATACTCAAATTAAAGAAATGAATAAAAAAAAATAATAAAAAATTAAAATTATTAAAATTTATTCAATATTAGCTAATTGGTAGTAGAAAAACATTCAATTATATTACCACCAAAGTTGTAAAGTAAAAGCTTAAATAAATAAAATAAAATTTATATGTGTAAATTTCAATTGAAATATATATTATTTATTCAAAGAAATATTCATATAAATCAACCAATAAAAAAAAAAAAATAGAACCCACACTACTACTACCTTTTTTAATTAATTTTGAATTAAATTTAACACAACTATAATTTTTGAAAAAAAAAAAAATTTGGTTATAAATACTTTATTATTTGACACAATTTTTTTTTTTTTTTTATTTCTATAACTTCTATTTTTATAATAAATATTATAAAATTTACTAATTTTTTTTTTTTTTTTTTTTTTCTCTCTTATCAACAAAATGAAAACTCAATATTCATTTCCATCTTGTGACTCTGTTTATCCCAGTATTACTGTTCCTCAAGTTAGAGTGGCTAAAAAATCAAAAGAGTTTAAAAATTGTGGATTTAGTTGTTGTGGTTGCGAAAATTCCAAATCAGGCTTCCATAGAATATGCCAAGATATAAACTGCCCAGATTGCAGTAAAAAATTTTTGGTTGGTGTTGTAAAATGTCGTCATTCTGATTGTAATAGATGGGGCCACACCAAACACCGTCGTCGTCATGAAAAATGTAGTATCCACAAAGATCCATGTCAAGATGTAAACTGCATTGCTTGCACAAAACAAGATGAATTTAAAAAAGGAAGAAAACCAAAATCTTTAATAACCCAACATAATTTTGATATTTTACCACCAATTAGATATGTATACGATGAATTATTGTATCACTTTTTCAATCATGATTATAGATCAACAGTGTTTTCTTGTCTCTAAAATCATTTTTTTTAAGAAAAAAAAAAAAAAAAAAAAAAAAAAAAAAAAAAAAAAAAAAATAAAATTAATCAAAGGATATTATTATTAGCAAAATTATTTTTTTTAGATAATAATTAAAAATTATTTTTTTTTTTTTTTTTTTTGTTAGTTTGTGATTGTTATAAAAAATACAATATTATTAGTAAAAAATCGCCAATGATTTAATAATTGGTGATGATAATTATAATTTTGAAAAAACTATAATACAACGTTTGGATTAACAACGAACAAAAATCTGTTTCAATAATAAAAAAAAATGTATCTTTTTTTTTTTTTTTTTTTTTTTTTTATTTTCATTATTCAAACTGTTTAAAAAATTTTAATCTCGTACCAAAACCGAAATATTATTTTTTTTTAAAAAATACAATGAATTTTTTTATTATTATTTATCTATTTTTAAGAATAGGAATAAAAAAAAGATTTGTTATTGGACAATATTTTTTAATTTTTAATTTTTTGCAAATCAATTTTTTTTTTTTTTTGGTTATTGGGGTCAAAAATTTAAAAAAAAAAAAAAAAAAAATTAAAAAAAAATAAAAAAAAAATAAAAAAAATATCTTTTTTTTGCTTTTGAAAAAAAAAAAAAACAAATCCATTTAATCAATGTGTTTTTCCTGAGTTTTGAGGATTTAGCGCATAATTCACGTAATAAATGTCCTAGTTATTAAAGAAATTGAATTTAGATAATGGTTTTTTTTTAATATTTTCTCTATTACTCAAAAATATTTTTGAATATTTAAAAAAAAACTTTTTTTTTTTTTTTTTTTTTTTTTTTTTTAAAAAAAAAACAAAATATTGAAAAAAGAAAAAGAAAAGAAAAAAAAAAAAAAAATTAATAATAATAACAATAATAATAATAATATTAATAATAATAATAATAATAATAATAATTGCGGGAAATAGATATGAGAGATAATGAAGATTTTTTTTGGAAAGTAATCCGTAATAAATTTTTATTTGATTTAATTTTTCAACATATCAATAATACTGAGTGGATAAAACCAACTATAAGTAATTCAACCAATGGGTGTATTAGAATCAAATTTAAACACATAAATTCTTTAGAATGGATGATAAAGAATGAACAATACCAATTATTAAAATGTAAATTGGAATCAAAAGAAGAAATCATTGATATTACACAATATGGAATCAAACTTTTATTTAAATTAAGTTCTTGTGGTGACCAAATTATAGAAAAAAAAAATATATTAAATGAATTAATTCAATTGTTATTAGAAAAAAGAAAATTACAAATGGAAACAGTTGATTTAACGAAATTAGCAATACATTTTAAAAATAATTATCTCATTAAATTATTGATAAATGAACCATTTAATTATATTGTTTATCCATCATCATTAGAGCACGCAATTAAAACTCTGGGTGTTTCAACAATAAAAATAATAATAGATTCATCAAACACAATAATATCAAATGATACTAAATTAAAAACAATTGAATTTGCTTTAAAAAATAAAAATCATAAATTTGAAATGGTAAAATTCTTTTTAAATAATCCTCATCTAGTCATTTTACCACCACCACCTCCACAACAACAACAAAATTTAAAATCGGCGCCACAATTTAAAAAAAATAAAACAGATATATCTTTACCATTATCAACCATCGATTTAGTATCTCATTTTAAAGAAATTTTAATAAATCATAAATTCACTGAAGAAATGATTGATCAAATAATTAATAATAATAATAATAATAATAATAATAATAATAATAATAATAATAATAATAATAATAATAATAATAATAATAATAATAATAATAATAATAATAATAATAATAATAATAATAATAATAATAATAATAATAATAATAATAATAATAATAATAATAATAATAATAATAATAATAATAATAATAATAATAATAATAATAATAATAATAATAATAATAATAATAATAATAATAATAATAATAATAATAATAATAATAATAATAATAATAATAATAATAATAATAATAATAATAATAATAATAATAATAATAATAATAATAATATATTTATTGAAAAGGGAGGATTAATAACACTTGATAATTTTCAAAATTATTTAATTTTAAATGATAATATATTAGATGATGATTTAAGAGAAAATATAATAAAAATTAATGAACTTAAAATTTTTCTTAGGGATTATTGTTTTAAATCTTCGAGTGCTAAAATATTTACTTGGATAATGAACAATATACATCCAAATGATATATTTAATGATATTTTTATTGGCCCAGACTATTTTAAAAATAGAATTATAGAAGATGATGGGTTTGGTAAAATTTTGTCACCATCAAGATTTAAAGAATTTACCGAAGTATACACACAAAATTCATCAATTATAAATTTATGTATTGGAAATAATATATGGGATAAATTTTTTATAAATTTATTTTATTTATTGAATAGTGAAGATTATAAAACTATCTTAAAATTGGTTTCGCCACAATTTGAACAAATTAAACAATTACCAAAAGAATGGAATCCATTGTTACCAATTTTTTCTTGTTTTTCAAATAAGAGGAAAATCGAAGATTCAAACAATAGAGAAGGTGTTTATTTTATAAATGATAAAGAAACAATAGAATGGGTTTCTGATTGTATTTTTAATGAAAATGATTTCATATTGAATAAAATGGTACCAAATAATAATTTTATTCAATATGGCAATATTGAAATTGCAAGATATGCACATAAAACATGTTTTATAAATATAAATAACTATTTTGGTTTTACACACATACTCGACAAGGCCTTCAAAGAGTGCAACTTACTTCAAATTAAAGAAATTTTATCAATTTCAATCTTTTCCATTAATCATTCAACAATTGACATAGAATCATTTTCCCCATGCCAATTAATAGATTTGATTAATATTCTTATAGATTTAAATGTTTTTGTAAATTTCAATATATTTAGTAAATTTGTTACCAATAGTGTCAAATATTATTTTAAATTATCCCAGCAGCAACAACAACAACAACAACAACAACAACAACAACAACAACAACAACAACAACAACAACAACAACAACAACAACAACAACAACAACAACAACAACAACAACAACAACAACAACAACAACAAATAGATGAGAATAAATTGAATAGTTTAAATACCACATTCAATAATTTATTTAATATATATCCGCTTAATGTAATAAAATTTTTAAATTCAAGTATATTAGAAGGTGTAGAAGAAAATTGTAATATATATAATGTTCAATTTATTTTAAATCATTTCATATCAAGTTATTCAAATAGTTTTGAAGAAAAAATCTCTAAAATATTTAAGAAACAAAGAGAAATTATTAATGTTAATATGAAGGTTTTATTAAGAGAGAAGTCTAATGATCAAATTCAAGATATTATTTCAATCATTAATTTATTAATAGAAAAACTAAACAACAATGATGGTAGAAATTTGATGATTGAAAAGATTTTAAATAACTTATATTGTTCTCTTATTCAAACAAAAGGAATATCTATTGATATAATTTTAGGTATTCAAAAATTATTTAAAGACAATTTAATAACCATTGATAGCTCATTTTTTAATTTATTCTATCATTTAAATTTAAAATCACCACATTTAATCACATACCTAATTAATAGACCTGGATTTGATTATTTTATTGAAGAGGTTGGAACAACTAGTAATGAATGGGACGAAAATGATTCAGATGAATTTTATCAACAGCAGCATCAACATCATTTATTTATTCCAAAGTATTTAGATACAAAAAAATACTCTTTTGATGTTTTATTTATAGAAAATGGTGGTTTATCTTTTGACGATACACTAGAATTATTAATTTCAGATTTATCATACTCAACAATCGATGAAATGATAACTGATGACAAAGAGGCAAATGATATTTTTATTGAAAATCTCAATAAAGATTTATCATTTTGTCTTTACATCAACAGAGTGGATTTGTTTTTCAAACAAATGGAATTTATTCAAACACTATTAGAGAGAAATGATTTTATTGTTGGTAATTTTCCTAGTTTTACAAATTCAAATATATTATCCTTAAATTTATATAAAACTTTTAAAAACAAGGAAGATGAAAAAACAAATTTCGAAATTAGGAAATTTAAATACTTTAGTATCAATGATAATATCTTTGATCAAATAATTTTAACAATGAATTTAGAAGAAATTAAAAGATTTTTAAAATTTAATCAACATTATCCAAACATTTTATCAAAATTCTTTGACGATAGAGTTTTATTACCTCTTCATTCAAAAGAACTAATCAATTCATTTGATAGAACAGAGTTTTTAGAATATTTATTGAATACCTATCATCAAAATTTAATTTATCCAATTTTAACACAACAATTACAAAAAGGTAGAATTTCAACCAATAACATAATTTTTAAAAACTTCATTAATAATAATAATAATAATAATAATAATAATAATAATAATAATAATAATAATAATAATAATAATAATAATAATAATAATAATAATAATAATAATAATAATAATAATAATAATAATAATAATAATAATAATAATAATAATAATAATAATAATAATAATAATAATAATAATAATAATAATAATAATAATAATAATAATAATAATAATAATAATATTAATAATAATAATATTAATATTAATATTAATAATAATAACGAATTACAATTCCAAATTTTAAAATCATTTTTTTCAAAAACAAAACATCAAGAACTTTATTATGATTTTATTGCGACCTGTAATGACGATGATAATGAAAAGGTTGAAGATGTTTTAAATGTAGTAATGGAAAACCTAAATAGTATATTCGATGATTCTCAATGTGAAATTGAAAACGTTGAGATAATACCGAAACTAATTTATGATGAACAAGCATCTACCTTATTAAAACTACTTGGAAATAATGAGATTTTAGAAATCATAAATTATTCTTTCTCAAATTTAGATAATGAACTTATTTCAAAGCTAATATCAGTATCAAATGTAAATAATATAATTAAGGAAATTGAAATAACAAATTTATTTAAAAGAAATGTTTTAGGGTGGGATTATATTTTTTTTAAATTAAAACCAAGTTTGTCCTACCAACAATATTGTCAACAACAAATTCTTACAAAAAATATAATATCTAATCTTATAAATGATGGAGAAAGTATCAATATCTTTAAACATTTATATTTTAGTTATAACAATATTTTTAAAGAAAACGATGAATTACTTCATAATTTAAAAAATGAATTAGCAAATCACTATGACTACAAACATTTAAATTGGTTGCAATAAAATAAAAAATCTCTTTATTAAAATCAATTTTTTTTTCTTTTATATGGCGTTCAATTTTTTATTTTGAATGTTGGTTAGTGGGGTTTATTAATAAATATATAAATAGTAATTATTGTTGTTATTATTTTCTTTTTAAAATTTTTTCTTTAAAATTCTGATAATTCTTGTCCTATTTTCACATAGAAAGAGTCTTGTTATAGGGTAATAGTATCATATTGATTGTTTAATTTTTGATTTTTAATAATTTCATCGATTTCAAACTTTAAAAATTCTAAACGAGCAGGGGTGAAATTTGGATCTAATTTGTTGACGATCAAAGAGATGATATCTTTTTTAGATTTTCCCATACAGAGTTCACGGTCATTCATTTCCATGGCTAAATGATACCAAGCCAAAGGATTTTTAGCATTTGAAAAATCAGATAGACATGGATCCTCTTGTTCCAACGATTTTATAAACATTTGTTTTCTTGATAGTTGTGGCGATTTAAATGAATCGATGTTAAATCGTTTCATTAATAAACCCAACTCTAAATAGATGTTTGGGCTACACTTTGTATCCAGTGATAAAGCAACACTTAGGAATTCGATTTTATTTCTAACGTCATCTTCATTATCCTCACGAATTAATTTTGATAAAGCATGATAGGTCTTTGAAAAGTTTGGATTAATTTGGCTCTCCTTCAATAGTAATGCTTGTTTATTCATTATTGAAAAACCATCCAATAGGGTTATGGTTGATCGTTCATCTTCCAACTCCTCTGATAATTGATAATATAACATTGGTCTCTTTGGATCCAATTCAATTGCTTTTAATAATACATCTATTCTATTCATCGTTACTTGATTGTTGTTGTTGTTGTTATTTTTATTATTGTTTTTATTGTTAATGTTGTTTTTACCTTTTAATAATACATTTTCAGTTTTACTCATCTCTTGATATAATAAATGATAATATTCACTATAAAATGGATATTGATTTATTAGTCTTATAAGTTTTAATTTTCTTTTTTCTGAATATTAAAAAATTGATAAAATAATAGTATTAGTAAAAATTATTATTATTGTTGTTATTAATAATTGTGGATGATATTTACCGATTTCATTGTTTAATAAATTTTTAAATTTTAAATATTTTTGGTTATCGATTTCCTTGTAATAATTTGAAAGTGAAGAATAAATGAATTTATAATAATCTGTATTTGAAATTTGTTTTGAGGATTTAATCATTGAATTTAGTAAATCTAATTTTGAGAAAGATTGTGAACCAATTAATATAACCTCTCTATTATTGATTGATTGAATTAATTGTTTTTTACATTCTAAATGATTTGGGTTGATTTCTAATGCTCTTGTGAATGATGATATAATACCCAATGAATTGTTATTATTATCAGCCGATAATCCTATAAATTGATTTCTATTCTCTAAAAAACTACCAAGTTTAAAATAAGGTTCAGCAAAACTAGTTGGTATCACTTTAATATTATTATTATTTATGAATTGTTCTTGAATTGAGATTGCGATTCCAAGTAATTGTAATCTATTCAATTTTATTGACTTTTCATCACCAATACTGATACCTATGACAACCAAATCATAATTGTTTAATAGTTTATTAGAAAGTTTGAGATATAATGTTGGTTCATTTAAAAATTGTACGATTGCTTCTGAGAGGATTCTTATGGATTCCTGAGGTGTAATTTCGGGCTGTTCTGATAGATAGATCGAAGAGAATGGTGTGATATTTTTATTTAGTTGATAATTCTTTTTACAAATTTCAAATGTTGAGAGTTTCTCGCCATTCAACATTTGAATTTCATTTAATTTATTTACTACTAAAAAAGTTGCTAAATTATGATTTGCCACCAAATTATCAGGTTCAATGTCTAATACCTTTAGAAATAATTCCAATTTATTTAGACCAATCATTTCAACTCTACCATTGTTCATTGAGATTGGTATTATGATTCTATCATCTAACATTGACAATTGATAATTTGTTAGTTTTATGTATGGTGGTGTAAATGATGGACTGATTTCAATCTCTTTGATCAATAATTCTTTTAAGGTGAGTTTGGTACCATCAAGTAATGTTAAAACGTAGTCATCATCACATTCTTCAGTATCTTTCAAAAAAGTATATAAAAAGTAATGAATGTATGCTTGTTTTGGCTCAATATTTAATATCTCTAAAAATATCTCCTTTTGTCCCATCTCTTTACCATTGACAATTGCAACATCTCTTGCGCCTAATAATTCCGATAGTTTTTGATAGTTTTCAATATTAAATGGTTCTAATTCAATTTGTTTGCTAATTTTCTTTACTTCAAAATTATTTATTAAAATCTTTTTATTTTTATTTTTGTTAATACTATTACTGTTATTGTTAGTGTTATTATTGTTTTGTGAAGAAGAAGATGGTTGTTTCGATGGTGACGCTGATGGTTTATTATTTAGGGACGAATAATGGATTTTAAAGTTTTTATATGCATTTTTAAAATTATATAATGTTGTATTGACTTGATTCCCAGAGTTACTACCAAATAAATTTAAAAATAATAAACCATTGTTGTTATTGTTATTATTGTTATTATTGTTATTGTTACCACTATTTGCAAAAATACTACCACCATTATTACTTGTTACTAATAGTTGGTTTGGTTTTTTAGCAATATTGTTTAATAGTACTCTAAACATTTTATTACTATTTTAAAATATTTATTTTATTTAATAAATATTTTTTATTATTGTTTTTTGTTTTTTTTCTAATTTTTTTTATTATAATATGTTTTATTTTTTTAAGTTTTAAAAAAAATTTCCACACACGCTATGTATTTTCACAAAATGTGTTTGTTGTAATCGTGACATGCGAATTTTAAAAAAAAAAAAAAAAAAAAAATTAAATACAAAAAAACAAAAAAAAAAAATTAAAAAAAAAAAATTAAAAAAAATATCATAAAATATTTATCGTTTTATTGTACTGGTCAAAAAAAAAAAAAAATATTTGCAGAATTTGGCAAAAAATGATCTTAAAATTATAATAAAATAATCCTTAATTAATATTTAAAAGAAAATATTATTTATTGACTTTAATTAATATGATTCACAAAAAAAAAAAAAAAAAGTACATAGCCATGCCATTATAAAAGATTTTATACTTGAGAAGTGTAATATTTGGTATGGTTAGTTTGGATAAACTATTTGTAAATTCTGTGAAAAAAAAAATTTTGTACCACAACCAGTTCAATATATTTCATTACCAATTTCATTCACAAAAAAAAAAAACTGAAAATTTTTTATTGACATAAAAAAAATATAATTAAAAAGTTTTTATTTTTATTAATAAGGGTGCAAGTATATGTGTAAAATATTAAAATAAAATAAAATAGTCTCCATTTTTCTTTTTTTTTTTTTTTATTAATTTTATTTTAATGTAATTAAATAAACAAATAATAATTTTTTTTTATTTTTTTTTAATATTTCACATTAATTTTTTTATTTAAAAAAGAAAACTAAGAAAAGAAAATTAATTAAATATTATTTTTAAAAAAAGTTTAACCAAACATAGGGTATTTTGGTTTGCTATTCAAACATATCAATTGAAATCAAACCAATTGATATGTTTTAAATATTAAAATAAATAACTCAAACATTCAATTAGTTGATCATGAACCAATTTAATTATCATATAATCAACCATTCAGTAAATTAGTCTCAATTTTAAGATGTAACAGGTGGAAAAAGATTATCAAGCTCAATAGATTCACTACCATTGAACTAAAGATTGTCAATTATACTTATAATGTTTTCAGTTCATCAATTTAATCAAATTCAATGTAATATCAAATAATTTAAAATTAACAATAGATTTATCATTCTTAGGGAAGTATAGTCAATCATCACTGCCAACAAAATAAACTATATACTATAAAATATTAATATCAGATATTTTAATCAATGGTATTAAGAATTCAAGCGAATACTCAGTTGATACATATTCATTTGAAAAACCAAGTGAAATATGTCTTCAAATTTGTAATGAATTCTCTCTGAACATTCTACATTGATTCCACTAGTAATAATACATATAATAATAATAAAAATAATGAGAAATAATTAAAATTAAAAATAAAAATAAAAATAAACTTTTAAAAGAAGTTTATATTTTATTTTATATTTTTTATTATTTTGTTATTATTATTTTTTTTTTTTTTTTTTTTTTTTCTTAATTTATTTTTATTTTATTAAAATATATATATTATTAATTTAATTTGGTGATGAATAAAGTTTTAATAATAATGAAGAAGATAAAACTGATAATGATGAAACTACCATTGCAGCAGCAGCAGCCATTGGTGGTAAAGAAACACCAAAGATAACTCTAAATAAACCAGCGGCTAAAGGAACAGCACAAAGATTATAGATTAGGGCAAGAGTGAAATTAATTTTAATTCTACGGAAAACAACTCTTGATAGATGAATTGAACGATAAACATCAGTTAGAGAATTTTTCAATAAAACAATTTCAGAGGATTCAATTGCAATATCAGTGCCTGTTGCAACTGAAATGCCAACATCAGCTTGTGACAATGCAGGTGAATCATTTACACCATCACCAACAAAGCAAACTACATTACCACTAGCTTGTAGATCTGATACTTTCTCTGCTTTCTCCTTTGGAATAACCTCTGAATAGATATGATCATCATCAATTCCAACTTGATTTGCAATGAATTTAGCTGCTCTTCTATTATCACCTGTAACCATATAACATTTTAATCCCATTGATTTCAATTTCTTTATTGCTCTTTTAGAGTCTTCTCTTGGTATGTCTGATATTGACATTATACCTTTGAAAATTAATTTTTGTTGAATATCATCACTCCCTTGTTGTTGTGGTTGTTGTTGATCACTATTAATTCCATAGGAAACATAAATTACGGTTTTACCATTTGTTTCCCATGATTGAGCTTGTTCAACAAATTCTAATGGTACATCAATTGAATTATCTTTCATAAATGAGAGATTACCGATTTTACAATGAATTAATGAATCAACTAAACATGATAAACCTCTACCTGCAATACCTTTAAAATCAGCAACCGCTGGGAATTGATACTCTTGAATCATTGGAGAACCAATTGGTTCTGCACCTTTTGTGGTTAAAGTTTGTTTACAAAATTGTACTATTGCTTTACCAATTGGATGTTCTGATCCACTCTCTGCTGCACCAACGATTTTAAAGAATAATTTTTCATCTTCTTCTCTTGGAATATTATTATTATTGTTATCATCATTATTTACACGATAGTCAGTTACATTCATTTTACCAGTTGTTATTGTACCTGTTTTATCGAATAAAATTGCAGTTGCTTTATGAGCAGTTTCCAATGGTTTACCACCTTTAATAAGAATACCCATTGATGCACCAACACCAGTACCAACCATAACTGCAGTTGGTGTTGCCAAACCTAATGCACATGGACATGCAATTACAACAACTGAAATTGCAGTTAAGAAAGAGAATAAGAAAGGTGATGTATTATGTCTCCATTCTGCTGATACTGAATTTGTTTCAGTTACTGCTATCCAAATACCAAATGTAATTAAACCTAATAACAAAATTATTGGTACAAAATATTTTGATATAGTATCTGCTAATTGTTGGATTGGTGCTTTTGAAGTTTGAGCTTGTTGAACCAAACCAATGATTTGAGATAAAGTATTCTCACTACCAACTTTATTTGCTTTAATAATTAAAACACCATCCAAATTTAATGTTCCACCTGTAACTGAATCATTTAATCTCTTTAATACTGGTATACTTTCACCTGTAATCATACTTTCATCACATGATGAAGAACCATTAATAACTATACCATCAGTTGGTATTGATTGACCTGGTACAACTTTTAATAAATCACCATATGAAATTAATGATGATGGTATAGTTTCTTCAGATTCAATAATAATTGATGAGTTATTATTATCTTCATTATCTCTTATTGTAATTAATGTAGTTTCTTTTGATTGTAAATTCATTAATTTTACAATTGCAGAGGATGTATGACCTTTTGCAATATTCTCTAACCATCTACCGAGAATGATAAATGTTATTAAACTTGCAGAAGTTTCAAAGAAATGCATTGCTTCATACATTGGATTAACAATACCAAGAATGATTGAAATAACAGAATAAACATAAGCACATGTTGAACCAACTGCAACTAATAAATCCATATTACCATGTAAATTTTTAACTGCAGCATATGATACCTTATAGAAAGTTGCACCACTAATGAATTGAACAGGTGTTGCTAATATGAAACCTATTAATGCTTCAACTGGGAATCCATCAACTAATTGATAGTGTAAGAATTTTATACTCTTTATAGGTACTAATATCATTGCAATAATTATTAATGGTAATGTCCAAGATATTGAAAAAATGAATAAACGTTTCCATTTTTGAATTTCTCTTTTTCTCAATAAAGAATCTTTTATATCATCAGTTTCAGGATTATATAATTCACTATCAATACCAAATTGTGATTTTAATGAGTTTATAACTAATCTTGCACCGATATGATATGAGTCACCATCAACTTTTAATAATACCAATTGTTGTTCATCATTGTCTTGATTATGATGTTGTTGCTTAATTATCTCTAGATTTGAAATTGCTTGATATTTAATCTTTAAATCATCAAATAGTAATGGTTTATCATTATTAATTAACCATTGTTGTTGTTGTTGTTGGTAATTCAATAATTTTAGATGAAAAGTACCAGGTTTAGATTGTTGAATTAATTTTGTTTCAAAACCAAGGATTTCAATTGATTCTTGAATCTCTTTAACATCTTTACAAATTGATGGATTATATTTAATTTCAGCTCTCTCTGCTAATAGATTTACATTGCATTCTATTATACCTTCAACACTTTTAATACTATGTTCAACCATACCAACACAAGATGCACATGTCATACCATATACACCAATTGAAATTGTTTCAATTAATTTCGATTTTGATGACAATAATGATTGATCTTCAATTTTAATATCAAATGATTCCATTTCAATTGAGGTTATTGAATTTTTACCATTATCTTCATCAATTGAAATTGATTCTATTGTTTCAGTTTTATTATTATTATTATAATGTTCATTTATTGTCGATGATGATGATGATGATGATGAAGAATTTGAATAATCTAATAATAATGGTGATGTAATAGTTGATTGTTGTTTTTGCTTTTGTTTTTGACATTTAAAACCTAATTTCTCGATTGTTTTTCTAATGGTTCTATCATTTACACTGGCTATGACAAATAATTGTTTGGTTTTAAAATTAATTCTAACTGAATGGATATTTTTATTTTGTAATAATGTTGCTTCAATTCTATTGGCACAACCAACTTCACATTTCATACCTTTAATTTCAAATATTCTTTCTTTTTCATTATAACTACCATCATTAATTGGTGATTGTAAATTATTATTGTCATTTAATAATGGTGTATTTTCAATTGAATCCTAATAAATAATAGATATTATTAGTATTTATTTTGAATAAAAAAAAATAAAAAAAAAAAATTAATAATTTACCATTAATTCTGGACATTCTTTTGATTGAATTGCAGCCACTTGTAAATTTAAAGATTTAAATTTCTTTAAAATTTTAAATAAATAACGATCGACACTACATTCAACTTGAACGATTTGATTGTAGTAATCAATGTTTACATACACTACTTCACTTGATAATTCTGATAAAGTTTGTTTAATGGTTTCAACTAATTCTTCATTACCTTTTAATTGTGGAATATAAAATCTGAAGAATGTATTTTCAATTAATCCTGAAATTGGACAACATTTTCTTTCTAATGTTTGTTGCTCACCTTCTTCATCAGCACCACCTCCACATTTACATTCACTTTCATTTAATGTTGTTGAAATTGGTTGTTCTTCAGCTGAAGAACAACATGTTGATTTCTTTTCAATTGGTCCAGTTTCAATTAAACCTTGTAAAAGATCGTTACATGAACATTTAATACAACCACAATTGCATCCATCAAGTGAAATTGCCATTTTTAATATTTTTTTTTTTTTCTTTTTTTTTTTTTTTTTTTTTTTTACTATTTATCTTTTTTATATCTTTTTTTTCTTTTTTTTTTTGGAATTTATAAATCAAGAAAAATTTATTGATTTATAAATATATTAAATAAATAAAATTATTGTTTATATCTTAAAAAAAAAAAAAAAAAATTATTAATTAATTAATTGTACATATATTAATTTTAAATAATTGTATTATTGTTATTGTTATTTTTTAAAAATAAAAAAATGAAAAATAAGAAATGAAAAATAATATCTAAACAAAAAAAAAAAAAAAAAAATGGTGTGTGGTTATTTTTGGGAAAAGGGAAAAAAAAACTTAAATTTCACAATGACAACAATGGCAATATTTTAAAAAAAAAAATAAAATAAAAGAACACACATATACGTTTTTAGAAATATTAAAAACACACAAACACTCTAACTTTTAAATAATTTTTTTGAAAGGTGGGGTAAATTTTTTTTTTTTTTTTTTTTTTTTTTTAAAACATATAGACAAAAATATATATATATATTTTATGGTAACAACTTTAATTATATTATTAAAGAAATAAAAAAAAAAAAATTGAAAAAAAAAAAATAATAAATAAATAAAAAATTATTTAAAATACTGTTTTTAGACCATTAATTAAATTGAATACATACAATTATAAAGAATACAATAAATATTTAAATAAAAATAAAAAAATTTCAAATAATGATTATCTAGTTTAATTAATTAAAAAAATCATATCTCAATCATTATTTATATCATAAAAATATTTACAAAAACACACAATTATATTTAAATAAAAAAAAAAATTTAAAAAAATACAAAAACAATGGGATATAAAAGATAAATAAATAGGGGGTGGTTTTTTTTTTTTTTTCTTCTTTAATTCTTTTTTTTTTTATTATTTTTTTTATTTTTTTTATTTTTTACTAATTAAATATATTATAGTGTATATATTTAAATATTATATTTGTTTCTTTATTTTTTTTTTTTTATATTTTTTTATTTTATTATTATTTTTTATTCTTTTTTGATTGTTGATTATTTATATATATATATTTTTTTTTTAAATCCATTGTTGGTGAAGAGGAATATGAAGAGGAACATGAAGAGGAAAATGAAGAGGAAAATGAAGAGGAAAATGAAGAGGAAAATGAAGAGAAACACGAAGAGGAACTATGAAGAGGAAATTATTATTATTTATTTACCTTATTTCTTTGTTGAGGCTGTTGTTTTTTTGATTAAAATAATGTGTGATAAATTTTTTTTTTTTGAAATTGGTGGCAAAAAAAAAAAAAAACTCAAAAAAAAAAAAAAAATTTAAAAAAAAAAAAAAAAAAAAAAAAAATCAAAGCTCCCCAGGGATTCTATGCATTCCAATTAAACACGTAATTAAAATAAAAATAAAAATAATAATAAAAATTAAAATTAAAATTTAAATAAAAGAAGATAAAAATATTTATTTATGTATATATAGAAATTAAATAATATTATTTCCATAAATCATTTTCATCTTTTTTTTTTTGCTTTTCAATTTTTTTTTATTTTTTTTTTATTTTCATTCAATTTAAGTTTATAAAGATCAAAAAAAAAAAAAAAAAAAAAAAAAAAAATGTCAGACATTATAAAAGAAGAAAAAAAAGATACATCAACACCAAGTACACCACCAACATCAACCAATAATGATGATGAAATAAAAGAAGAAAAAAAAGAAAGAGAAGATGAAAAAGAATTAAAAATAGAAAGATCACTAACAGAGAATTTAAATCAAAGATTTTATAGTAGTAATAATAATAACGATAACAAGAGTAATGATGAAATTGATTATAAAAAATTTAAAAATCTTAAAGATTTTGGATATTATTATAATGATAAAAGTGAATTAAGAAGTATTGATGGTGAAGAGAAATTTAAATTTGTAAATCAACAACATTATGATAGATTAGGTGATATCATTGTAAAAACCATCCAAGATAAAATGAAATCTGAACCTTTTAATTTGGTTGAACATTGGATACCAAAAGGTGAAATCAACCAATGTAACATTTTCACAAGTAAAGATTTCTTTGATAATAAATCAAAACTTATGGTATTCATCAATGGTAGTGGTGCAGTTAAGTCTGGTCAATGGGCTAGAAGTCTTTGTATAAATGATACATTAGATTCTGGTTCAATTTTACCTTATTTAAAAGATGCTATTTCAAATGGTTTCTCAATTATAGTTTTAAATCCAAATTATAATAAATTTGAAGAAAGAATAGATAAAGATGATGAAAAGAAAGTAGAAGAAGAGGAAGAGGGTGATGATAAGCCATTAAAAAAAAAAAGATTCGATAATTTAATTAAAGGCCATGAAAATTCAAACGATCATATTATAACAGTATATGATGAGTTTATAAAGAAGTCACCAGCAAATGAGATTGTTATTGTCGCACATAGTTTTGGTGGTATAAATACCTCCTATCTATTGGATAACAGAGGTGAAGAGATAAAAGATAGATTACGTTCAATCGGATTCACTGATTCTGTTCATTCACTATCACCAAAATCATCATCATTCACAAAATCATTCTTTGCTGATGAAGACAAAACAAAGAATTGGGTAAAAAGTAATAAGAAATTAAATACTGATCTTGGATTTTCAAAACTACAAGGTTGTAATTTAGCCTCAGCTGGTCATACAGTTCATGAATTTACCTCCTCAACTTGTAGAGTACCTTTATTTGAATTCATTTTAAATTCTTTAGATTCAAATCCACAACAACAATAAGAAAAAAAAATAATAATAATAAAGTAAAAATAATAGTTTCAACATTATTATAAAATTTTATAAATATATATTCTTTCATTTTTTTTATTTTTTTTTTTTTTAAAAAACCTTTTAAATATTAATTTTTAATATCGTCACTAATATTATTTTCTTCAATAATAGAATTATTTAAAGTATTACTATTATTTGTATTTAAAATTGAATTATTATCATTATTATTATTATTATTATTATTATTAATATTATCATCATGATTATTTATAACTATATCAATTGATTTTGAATTACTTGAAAATGAATTTTCTAATTCAATTGATTGCTCCAATGATTTACCTGTTAATTCAAGACTTGATTTATTTTTTTTACTAAATGAATTGTCAATTTCTTTTTTTTTTTTTTTTTTTTTTTTTTTTTAAATAAAAAAAATATTAATATTTTTTTTGAAGTTCAAGTTTTTTTATAAAAATTTAAAAAAAAATAACATACCAATACTTGACTTATCACTAAATGAAGTTGTTTTAACTTTTTTAAATAATAAATAATTTTGAAATTTAAAATTTGCTAAAACAAACATTACAACTATCATTTGTGAAGTATCGATTAATTGAGTAAAGAATAACCACCAAATTTTATTCTTTAAAGAGAAATCAAATTGAAAATTAAATACTAATTCTTCAACAAATGTACATACAAAAGTTAGGACTAATGTAACTAATAAAACTTTAGTTTTAAAAATCATATCTTGAAAATGTTCATAGGATGAATTCTTTTTATGTTGTTTTAAACTTCTTAATAATGCACTACCAAATGAAATAATCATAATTGAATAAATTAATAATAATAATAAAAATCCAACACCTTGACCAAATTTAAGATCCATTGTTAAACTACCAACACAAATAAATGTTTGATAACTTAATAATATAATTATAAAAATGACTGTTGCTATATTTACTGGTTTTAAATTATTAACTCTAATATCATCTGATACAAAAAATGAATACATTATAAGTAACCTATTATTTATTAATAATTAATAAAATATAATAATTAGTAATTTAATTTAATTTTTAAAAATAAAATAAAATAAAATAAAATAATAATAATAATAATAAAAATAATAATAATAATAAATTTACCAAAAATGAAGAATAAAAACCCATTCACAAAATACACCAATAGTACCTATTGAAGAAAAAAAGAAACCAATACTTCCAACAGTAATACCAGTAGGATTTTGATAAAATAAAATTGTGGATAATGTTCTCATAAAACAAAAAACAGACATTGATAAAAATATAAAAAATCTAGTTCCATATTTATTTTTCTTTTTAACCATTGATCTACCTTCAACAAATGTTTGAAAAATATTTAAAATAAAAAAAAATAAATATAATAGTAATCTAATTCCAATATATGAATATAATGCATTATGTTTAGCATCATGTTTATATATTAATGATGTATCTTCTGATGACATTTTTTTTTTTTTTTTTTTTTTTTTTTTTTTTTTTTTTTTTATAATTATAATAATTATATTCTAATTTATTGTATCGACTAGAAATAAAAAAAAGAAAAAAAAAAAGAAAAAAAGTTTTTTTTTTTTTTGGTATTGATTTTTTTTTTTTTTTTTTTTTTTTTTTTTTTTTTAAATAAAAATTTATTTTTTTTAATATTAAAAAAAAGAAAAAGAAAAAAAGGGGCATTGATTTTTTTTTTTTTTTTTTTTTTACTTTGATGATTATAAGAATCTTATAATCAAAAAAAAAAAAAAAAAAAAAAAAAAAAATTAAAGAATAAAAAAAAAAAAAAAAAAAAAAAAACGAAAATGGTTGTCTAAAAATAAACGAATAGTTTCAGTAAATTTTTTGAATTTTAAAAAAATATCACAAAATAAAATATCTTTGAAAATCACAGCCAATAATCTTTCGACAAAAACAAAAAAAAAAAAAAAATTCAAAATAAAATTTTAAAAAAAAAAATAAAAAAAATAATTTTAAATCACAAAAAAAAAAAAAAAAAAAAAAAAAATTAAAATTTCCTTTATTTGCAAATCAACCCTAATCATATACCGCGCGCGCCAGTACCAATTATTTGAAGTTTTCAATTTCAAATATTTTTTTCTTTTATTTTGGTTTTTCACGATAACTTTTTTTTTTTTTTTTTTTTTTTTGTTGAAAAAGGGTTTGCACCAAAAAATGAATGATTTCATAAAGAGTTATTTGGAGTGAAAAAAAAAAAAAAAAAAATTTTTGTCAATATGCATAGTAAATTTCTGTTCTTTTATTCACCATTTTTTTTTTTTTTTTTTTTTTTTGTGGGTTTATTTATTAAAAGTATGAAATGAAATGTTAATATCCAGGTCAAAATATAATTTTTCTTTTTTTTTTATTTTAAACTTTGATAATGATAAAAGTTTTTTGGTTTTTTGTTACCAATTTCTAAATAAATAATTGAATCTGGTGGACTTAATAATGATTTGAAATTGGTGTAATTACTGATCTTTGTATAGTATTTGGGTGTATAGGTTATAATTTGGTAATTTTAGATTTGCAATAGGGAAAATATTTATAATTTATTTGTTCTTTTTAGATCTATATCCACTTCTAAATGTTTGAGTTCATTGGAAGGTCATACTCTTATCTCGAAATCATCATGTAAATCTAACATGATGTTGGTATTGCTCTACATTCAATTAGTTGATTTAAACTCTTAAATGAGAGCTTCCTCATTGTTGATGGTAAATCTCCACACTTTGATGGACGATTATACAATGGCAACCACTATTATTATTATACTATAGTTAAAATGGTTTTATCAAATATAAATTGATTAAATGAAGGTAACTCTAATTTATTGGTCCATCTATTATCAATTCCTTTAAATTTTCGTTGAAACTCACAATCAAAATGATGTCCTTCATCTGGTTTATAATAAATACTCTATTACAATTGTTGTTTGGAAAAATCTTAAAAATTTCATTACCAATTCAATTAAAACACAACCTTAACTATATCAGATATACGACTTGCTCTACAATTTATTAATTTAACCTCTGGTGCTATATATATGATTCTGCTTCCTATTACTGAGTAGCATTTCGAACCATCCTTTCTTTCAAATAATCTGAACCATTTTATCTTTACCAAGTCCATAATTTGATGCATATTCATTCTCTCTATTTTTTTTTTTTTAATTCTTTAGTATCTCTATTTAATAAGGAAAATAAATATTATAAAATTTTTTTTTTTTTTTTTTTTTTTTTTTTCAGTAGTAAATGTATTCTTACATGCAAATCTATTTTTCCTATATATTTTCCAACAGATATAGCACCTTTAGAACTTTATTTTCCATAAAAGAAATACCCATGAAGGATTTACTGATTGTTAAGAAAACATAACTAATTTTTTTTTTTTTTTTTGAAAATAATTTTTTTTTTGAAAATATATTTTTTTTTTTTTAAAAAATTGGTAAAAGTATTTTGTTTTTTATTGAATTTCAATTTTTTTTTCATGCAAAAATTGAGAAAAACAAACAAAAATGCAATAATAAAAATAAAAATAAATAAAAAAAATAAAAACAAAATATTCTTGATTGGAAAAAAAAATAGAACAATTAAAAATTAGATAGAGAGACTAGAAAAATTACTTTTTCATATAGTAGTATAATAATAGTAGTTTCCTCTTAGAGTTGCCATCGTATAATATATGATTGGATATCCACCACCCAATATTACCAATTTACAATTTTATAATTATGATGCACCAATACAAACAAATACTATACCGCCATTAGTACTATACCACTCTTGGCAATATCTTCAGTACTTATTTTGATTCATTAGAAAACCTTCCCCCCCATGGCAATTATTGACATACATTTAACACAAATAACTTTCATATACCAACTATTATCAAAAATATCAATCAATCTCATCATTAGTTATGAATGGTATACAAATAAAAGAAGGAATTCTAAATAACACTATTAATAATACTAAATATTTTAGTTTTGGCTTGAAGAAAAAATAAAATAAATAAAAAAATTAAAGTAAATTATATTAAAATTTCCAAATAAATTGGCATCATTTAATCACGTTTTAGTTAAAGACTCTACTCTAAATAGTGTCGCCCAAATCAATAGAAATATACCCTGGAGTATATCTAACACTTTGTAATTAAATTTTACTCTTTACAAATCATTATCAAATCTTCAATTACGATAATCAATTTCTCTAGTGTTATCTATATTTATCTGCTAACAATAATAATAAAAGTGAACATTAAAAGAGACCAGGAATAATGACAATAAAAAATAATAAATAATAATTAACAATAATAACACAAAAATAAAAATATATGAAATGAATGGTTTTATAATATATTATATAATATATTATTAAAAAAAAATAAAATAAAAATAAAATAAAAAATAAAATAATAAAAAAGTAAAAAAAAAAAAAAAAAAAAAAAAAAAAAAAAAAATAAAGTGTGTATTTCATTAATTAAAGTAAAAAAAAAGAAAAAAAAATCGATAGTTGTTTGTTTAAAATGCTTTTCTGGTCTGGTTTTTATTTTTCAGTTTATTTCGAATTTAAAAAAAACTTTTTTTTAAAAAAAAAAAAAAAAATCAAAGACATTTTTTTGCCTGGGAAAAAATTAAAAAAAAAAAAAAAATTAAAAAATTAAAAAAAAAAAAAAAAAACTTTTTTGCGTTTATTTTTATTATTTTTTTTTTTTTTTTATTAGTGATAACACAACCTCTGTTTTTTTTTTTTTTTTTAAATTAAAGTTTTTTTTTTTTAAAAAGAGTTTACAGAATAATATTGTATACATATTAAAATTGTACATTATTATTTTTAGAAAAAAAGGAAAACAATATTTATCATTAAATTTAAATCATAACACACACATATTATTTATATATATATAAACATTAAAAGATGGGTCTTTTTGGTGGTAGAAAACATGGTGGTTTATTCACATTCAATAAAGATGATGGTTATTTAGAAGCTATCTTAAGAGGTTTCAAAAAAGGTATCCTCTCAAGAAGTGATTACAACAATTTATGTCAATGTGATAATTTAGAAGGTAAGCTTATTATTTTTTTTTTTTAATATTTCTAATTAAAAAAAAAATAAAAAAAAATATTTTAGTGTGGTGTGACTGGGAAAAAATTTTTTAAAAAATAAAAAAAAAATTTCAAAAAAAAAAAAATAAAAATAAAAAACTAACGAATATTTATATCTTTAAATTAAATATTATTTAATATACATCTATCATTTAAAAATGTTTTTTTTTTTTTTTTTTTTTTTCTTATTTATTTTAAAATAAAATAAAATAAAAATTTAGATATGAAAATGCATTTCATTTCAACAGATTATGGTGATTTCCTTGCAGGTGAACCATCACCAATTCATACAACCACTATTGCAGAGAAAGCAACATGTAAATTGGTAAATGAATTCAATCACATTAGAAATCAAGCAATTGAACCACTTTCAACTTTTATGGATTTCATTTCATACGGTTATATGATTGATAATGTCGTTTTATTAATCACTGGTACTCTCCACGAAAGAGATATCTCTGAATTGGTCGATAAATGTCACCCATTAGGTTTATTCAAATCAATGGCTACTCTCTCTGTCGTTCATAATGTTGCTGATCTTTATAATAATGTTTTAATTGATACACCATTAGGTAAATTTTTTACTTTATTTCTATATATTAAATTTTTTTTTTTTTTTAAAAAATATATTAATTATTATTATTTTTTTAGCACCATACATTCAAGGTTGTTTATCAGAAGAAGATTTGGATGAAATGAATATTGAAATTATTAGAAACACTTTATATAAAGCTTATTTAGAAGATTTTTACAACTATTGTAAATATCTCGGTGGTCAAACTGAATTGGTCATGTCTGATATTTTAAAGTTTGAAGCAGATCGTAGATCAATCAATATCACAATCAATAGTTTTGGTGCAACTGAACTCTCAAAAGATGATCGTGAAAAACTCTACCCACAATTAGGTCTTTTATATCCAGAAGGTACCGGTAAACTTGGTAAAGCTGAAGATGTCGATCAAGTTAGAGGTATTCTCGAGGTTTACTCTACCTATCGTAGTTTCTTCTCCGATGGTGTTAACAATGAAAAATCATTGGAAGACTCCTTCTTTGAACATGAGGTCCACTTAAATCGTATGGCCTTTGAAGATCAATATGGTTATGGTGTCTTTTATGCTTATATTAAATTAAGAGAGCAAGAAATTAGAAATATAGTTTGGATTGCTGAATGTATTAGTCAAAATATGAAACAAAAAATGAACCAATACATTCCAATCTTTTAAAATAACCAATTATTATTATTAAAAAAAAAAAAAGAAAATTAAAATAAAAAAAAAATAATAACAATAAAAAAAAAATAAAAAAAAAATAGCCATACAAAAAAATAAAGGTAAAAAAAAATTTAAATAAATAGTTTTTTGTTTTATTTGTATTTTGTGTTTTTTTTTCCCATTTCTTTATGGTGAAAATAATAATACTAATTGTTTTACACTCTTTTTATTTGGTGAACCTGCTGTATTTGTTGCTGAGGTCACATCATCTTTAAGATTCGATAAATTATTATTACTACTATTATTACTACCATATGAATCACCACCAATATGATGTTTATTATATTCACTATCTTTAAAGATTGGACTTTGGATCATTGATACTAAGTCCTGTGGAAATTAAAAAAAAAAGGTCAGTTTTAAATAAAATATACAAAAAAAAAAAAGGATGTAATATTTACATTTTTTAATTGTAAAATGTTTGTAAAAGTATTATTATACAAATATAAATCTTTATTTCTACCTTTTGGCTGAATCAGTAGTAAAAAAAAAAAGTTAGTATAAATGTGTGAATTTTGATTACAAAGGAATTAAGTATAACATACAACAGGAGAATCAGTTATATTATTTGAACTTGTTGTTCTAGTATTTGAAGGTATTTTACGTTTTAATTCTTTAACCAATGTATACAGATCAGATAGTTCCTCGTCAATTAATGATTTCCATTCCCCAAATTCATTTAAACTTTGTGGTTGAATTTTATTTAGATCCCTTAAACTACCTATTGTTACATTACTATTACTACCAACACTGCCACTATTACTACTATTATTACCATTTACCAAATTGTTTATATTTCTATTGTTTATTGGTATTGATTGTAATATTGGAATATTATTATTATTATTATTATTATTATTGTTATTATTATTATTATTATTATTGTTTATATTATTATTATTATTATTATTATTATTATTATTATTAATATTATTAATATTACTATTATTATTATTTAAATTATTGTTTTCAGTATTATTTGTACAGGTTTGAAAAGAAGATATTAAATTGTTTGATTTACCATTAAATGCTTTATTAATATCAAATATTTTATTAATTAATTGAATTTCTAATAGTTTGTCAGGATTATTTGAATGAACATCTGGTACTACTATCCTTTTATTATTGTCATTGTTATTATTTGCTAATGATGATATTTTCGATTGTTCAAATTCTTGTAATATTAAATTTGTAACATTATTTAATTCTTCTTTATAGTTTATTGATTGTTGTTTACTTTGGTTTTGTTCTAATTCTTGTTGTTGTTGTTGTTGTTGTTGAGGTAAGTCCGATGAAGATTTTGATCTTGGTGTTACCGATCTTGGTGTTGTTGAAGTTGGTGTTGTAGAGGTGGTTTCTTGTAGTTCAATTATCTCTTTTTCTAATTTATCAATATCAAAAGTTAGTCCATTTATAATATAATTTAATAAGTTATCCTCTTCTCCTTCTTCATCTTTTTCTTCTTCATAGGTATTATTATGGTTGCTACTAATATCGCTTGAGTTGGTATTTATCATTTTATACTGGATTTTTTTTTTTTTGATTACTTTTTTTAAAATTTACAATTCTTTTTTATTCATATATTCATTTATTAACACAATTCTCAAACCATATAAAAAAAAAAAAAAAAAAAAAAAAAAAAAAAAAAAAAAAAAAAAAAATTCAAAAAATAAAAATAAAAAAAGTTTTAAAATGGAAATAATTGCAATGCCATCAAATTTTCTTAGTGAATGCATATTTAAAATTAAATTCTTTTTTTTTTTATCTTTTTTTTATTTTTTTTATTTTAAACTTTTTGTTTATTCACTATGAAAGGTATATAGGCCAAAATGGTGATAAAAACTTTATAAAAATAATTTATAAAAAAAAAAAAATATTAATAAAAATAAATAATTAAATATAAAAACCAACCTATAAAATTTTTTAAATGGTTGTTTCAGGTAATTTAAACATATTATTGATATTCAAGTGATGTTTTTTTAAATTAAAAAAAATAATAAAAAAAATTAAAAATTTTCAAAAAAAACGTTAATAATTTTTTTTCTTTGTCACTTTCATTTTTTATAATTTTTTTATGCCACACAATCAAAATTAAATAAAGGCAATGGATATAAATAATAATAATAATAATAATAATAATAATAATAATAATAATAATAATAATAATAATAATAATAATAATAATAATAATAATAATAATAATAATAATAATAATAATAATAATAATAATAATAATAATAATAATAATAATAATAATAATAATAATAATAATAATAATAATAATAATAATAATAATAATAATAATAATAATAATAATAATAATAATAATAATAATAATAATAATAATACTAATACTAATAATGATAATGAAAAAAATTATAAATTATATAAATTTGTTTTTAAAAATAATTTTATTTCAAAAATAATTTTCCAATATGTTTATTTAATAAATAAACAAATAACCGATAGTTTTCAAAGATCGAAATTCACCCCAAGATTAAATTTTGAACATGCATCGTTTGATTGGATTGTAAAGAATAAACACTATCAATTACTATTATATAAAATTAAATTGAATACAATATTTAAAGGGTTTACATATAACAATTTAAAATTTTTTTTAAAATTAATTCAAATAAATAATATTGATAATAATGAAAATATTTTAATAATTTTAAATCAGTTTTATAAAACCAATCTAAATCAATTAATAGATAATACAAAACTATTTATTTATAATTCATTAAATTCAAAAAAAAATAATATTAGTTTAATTGCATTTTCAATTCATGTTCAAAATTTTAATTTTTTAAATATTGTTTATGAAGAATCTATCAATAGTTTAACACCAATTAAAGGTAGTTTAAAGAATCAATTATTAATGTCTGATGGTGATGAATATAGTTTATTAGATATTGCATTGAATTATGGTAATTTAGATATTATAAAATTTGTACATTTAAAACTTGAAGTTGGTTTAAAAGATTCATTTTGCTCATTATTTTTTGCATTATATTCTGAAAATCGTTCAAATGTTATACATTATCTATTAAATGATTTACAATTTAAAATAAACCCAAAAACAGTGAAACAAATTTTACTGGATAGTTTATTCAGTAAAAAATTTTATTATTATTTTCGAAGTTTATTAGAATTGGAATTTAATTTATTCAAAAAGCTTTATGATTTAAATGTAGAAGTGTTGTTTGACTCTCATACATATTCAAAGGCATTAAACCATTTTAGTGACTTCACCAAGAACAATAATAAAATTAAATTTAAAGATTATTTAGAATTTATGAAGGTTTCAATATTTGCATTAACAGTTTCATCAATCAAAGATTATAAAAAAAATTGTTTAATATTAAAGAAAATTCAATATTTAATAGATTACAAAGAGAAAATTGATAGTGGTAGTATTAATAGTAGTAGTGGTGGTGGTGATAATGATTGTAGTGAAAATAAAAAAGATAAATTTGATTATAACCTTTATATTCTAAAAGAAACCGATTTAATTATATATAATAAATCAACAAAAAAAAATTTTAAAAAAAATAATTTTATTGGCAAGAGTGCATCATTTTTATCAAATTTAAAATTAAAATTTGATTCTAAACCCAATTTTAATAATAATTCAAAGAATTATCCTATTGAGTGTAGTTTTGGTAATTTTACAAATATAAATTTTAAAGATTTTGATTTAAAAAGAGAAATTAAAAGGGTCTATTTATTTGACTTTTTATATTTCAATCATCATATCGATAGAGAGAACCTAAATAATCAAATTGTTAATTTCGTTAGAAAGTATAAAGAATTTCATATGATCGAAGATATATCAAGTAATTTTATTAAATCCTCAATGATCGTTTCTCATTATTATGCAGATTCTTATTTAATTGAAAATCTAATAAATTCAAATATTGGTCCCAACTCTCCATTTTTCCCTTGTATGAAAAAATTTAAATTAGCTGATATTTATTATTTTAACCAATCGACTATAGACAGTGTAAATATTTATCTAAATAGTAATAATAGTAATAATAATAATAGTAATAATAGTAATAATAATAATAATAATAATAATAATAATAATAATAATAATAATAATGATAATAATAATAATAATAATAATAATCGATTTGATAATGTTTTGACAATTGAAAATAAAATTCAATATTTAAATAAATTAACTAAATTAGAAGCACATGGCCAAATTAGAAATTATATAAATCATTTATTAAAAAGTGAAATTAATTTATTAAGTTTTAAAATACCAGAACACCCAGAACAAATTATCAATATAATTAAAGAATATAAAAAGAGTTTTAAACTAAAATTAATTGAATCAAAAATATTTGTTTCAAATTCAAATCTATTTAAATATTTTTATGAAAATCATAAAGATTTTTTTAGTTGGGATTCTGTTGAAATCTCTATTAATTGTTTAAAGTTAAAAGATTTAAAGTTTATAGAGTTTATTCATGAAAATAAAATTGGTAGTTTAGAAAATTGTGATGATTGTATCGATAGGAATACAGCAGAATTTATGATAGATAAATTAGGTTATAGTTTCACTAGTAATGCTTTAATTGTAATAGATGCATTGGATGATTATGAATCAGATTATTTATTTGATTTTGCTTTGAACTATTTAATTAAAAATGGTTTGGAAATTTCAATTAAAGATTCATCGATACCCTGCAATTATTATCATTGTAAATTAATTGAATCGAGAGTTATTGATGGTAGTTTAAAAAAATTAATTTTACCTAATTTTCAACAACAACAACATCAACAAAATGTCAATTATGTTGAGAAATATGCAAAATCTAAAGATGACCTTAGTGAAACATTTATTATTATTTATAATTTAGATATAATATTATCAATTGGTAAATATCAATTTGTTCAAGATTTCTTTGAAGAATATGAAAATTCAACAAATAGAAAAAAATATAATTTATCAATAAGTAATCGAAATATTTTAACAATTGAGTCAACTCCATCATGTTCTCCTATAAAATTATTATTAAAAGAAAAATTAAATAATGGGACAATTAATTTAGATAGTTCAATTTTGGATTAAAAAAAAAAAAAAATAAAGAAACATGCAAACAAATAAAAACTTTTAAAAATATTTTTTTAATTTTAATTTATTTCTATAAAAAAGGAATTTTATTTTTTAATTTTTAATTTTAATTTATTTCTTTACCATCTTCTAGTTAAATTTCTATTTAATCTTTCCAATTCTCTATTTCTTTCATCGGCAGCATCAGCCATTCTACGATCAGCACGCATTTGTTCATTATGACGACGTTCAGCTTTTTCTAAATCTTCTTTTCTATTGAAACGATCAATTGCTTTATCTGGTGTAACGAGGAATTCAATTTTATCTTCAATTGAAAGATCATGTGGTGGAGTTTTAATGATTGGAGCAAGATTAACGGTAACGACGATATGGTCACGAGCTGGTGGTGCTTTCCAAGAAACTTTAGCCCAATCGACACCAAATTTATTACGATCAAATTCACTCTCGTCAATACGACTATCACCATCAACAATGATTGTATAGTTACTTACTGGTTGAAGTTGAGATTTAGCATTAAAGTTTTCACGACATAATTTAACCAATGGGTTGAGTTGGGCGGATAATGATACAATATTCTTTAATACTGGTACAAATTCAACAATCTTATTAAATGATGGATGATCAATGATTGAAGACCATTCAATCTCTAAATTAACATCCATTTCAACTGCTTCTTTTAAACGTGATTTGGCATCTTCTATTGCTGATGGATTATTACGTTTAATATAACCTTGAATCATCATCATACGTAAATTCATTACATTTTCAATTTGTCTACCATATGATTCATAATCACCAGAGTTTGCTTGAATTTGTTTGTAAAGAACTTTAATTCCAACAGCAACTTTAAGAGTTTTTGAAGATTTATCATAAGAGATATCAACACCAGACAATGAATTGCCAGCACAAATAATAATCTTTGAGAGGTTGTTTTGGACGTGTGCTTGAATTTCAGTGTATTCAACACATCTTCCTAAACCATATTTAGTTGATAATTCCTTAGAGATATCTTCAGAGAAAACATGAATGACCTTACAATAATCGTTGAGGTTACAAAGGAAATCTGCATTTCTAATGAGTGATTCCCAATCGACTTCAAGTTGAATTGGTCTACCGATAACAGCATCGATGGCTTTCTTTGATGGTGTCAAGTCAACTCTAACAGCAATTTCCTCACGAAGTCTAAGATCACGAAGTTTAAACATTCTTTCCATATCTAATCTCCATTCTTTAAGAGTAACTTTACATGCTGAATTTAAATTTAATCCAACAATAAACTCGGTACCATCGAAACTAAATTCATAATCCTCTCTTTGAGTTGATTCACAATTGATAACAAACTTTAATGAATTCATTTGATTTTGAATTGATTTTTTAACGGTATCATAAGTTAAAAGTTCAGCAGCTGGTCCATTATCAATCCAACCTTTAGTTAAAAGATGAGCAAATGATGTGATAACTTTAGTGTAAACTTCCTCTTCTAAATTTACAATGAATTGACTATCATTAATAAAACCTTGATAATCCACTGAAACTGGTACTTGTTTACCAATGAGTGCTGAGAATTTCTTTGTAACATCATCCAATGACATTTTTGCTTTGTTAATGGCTCTTTGAATTTTAAGTGGACGAGTTTGTAACATCAACTCTAATTGATAATCCCATGATTTTGTTACTGCTCCTGCTGCATCTCTGAAATTAAGAGTGAATGTTAATTCACCATTTACCAATTTAGCTAATACATTTGGATCTTTTGAACGAGTTGCTTGAACTTTATTTGATGTATCACAAACAATAATGATTTTATTAACTTTTTTAGTGTATTCATCTTTTACGATTTGATCTTTAGTTAATTCCATAATTGCAACTAAACCTCTTCTTGGTACATTTACAGCTATATCTTTAATATATTTATATGAGGTTTCTTCATTTCTAAATGTTTGATCATTTCTCCAACTATCATAGTTAATGACAACTGGTACTTTCTTGCCGGTAGAACTTTCTAAATCCTCAACTAATTCATCAATCAATGGGAAAGTATCTTGAATGGCACATGGGAATGCAACTAAAAGTGTTTCTTTAAATAATGTTGTCAAGTTTTGTTTGGTGGTACTTAATTGTGGACCATGGAAACATGCAGAGAATTCCCAAGTTGATGGTGTTGTATTTTTAACAACCTCCTCTTTTGCTCTGATAATATCACGAAGAATAAATGTTGTACAATTAATAAATTCATTTTTACCAACATCATATGAACAAATATCACGAATTGCGCCATCCAAAACCTTTGCAAAAGCTGAAGTTGTTTTTAAGGAATCTGTGAGAGCTTTATAAAAGTTTACTTGATTTTCTAAAGATTCTTTATCAACAACTTGCCAATCGAAAATAACTTTACTTGAATAGTCAGTGAATGGAGTAACTGGAATATTATCTAGATAATTTGATTTGTATTGAATCTTAACGGCAAGATCGATCATTTCCTTTAGGGCTGGTACAAGTTTATCACGAATTTCAACCTTGTAAAGACGAGCGGTAAATAATTGACGAAGTTTTTCTTTAAAAGTTTTGAAACCTTCATTTCTATCTTCAAATGTTGTTGAAATTGTTAAAACACCATTATCTGCCATTACAGTTGTACGTTTATCAAAGATAGTTTTACCTGGTGTTGCTTGACTGAATTTAATATGTGTAATTTCCCTTAGGAGTATTTCAATTTCATCTTTACTATATGAAAGAATAGCTTGATGAAGATCAATAAAGATATTGTTTGATAGCGAAATTATATTGTTTTCAATGTTGGTACCTTCGTAAGCTTTTTGAGAGAATGAAGCCCAATCACATTCAACATCACATGATGGTGTATATTGTTGACCATCTTTATTTATGACACTCTTATGAGCACGATAACGAATATCAACCTCCTCTTTAATGATAACCAAAGCCTCTGGTTTCTTTGGAGTTGGAGTTGATGGACGTGATTGAAGTGCTTGAATCACTTTAGAATCGAAATAAAGACCACAATTACCAAAATCTTCGAAAATGGTTTGAATAATTAAATGACCATCTTCATAGACAACTTTTTTTAATGAACTTGAATTACCTTGCATATTTTGAATGGTAATTGAACGAAGATACTCGACTACGTTATCACGATTACCAAAATCTGTACATGCCATCTTTACTGCTACTACAATATCACGAAGTAAACGATAGATTGCAAGATTTACATTTCTAATGATAGTGTTTTGTTTAATTGCTGATGGGTAAACCATAATTGATGCCCAATCAACATAAATAGGTACACCAAATGGTTGATCTTTCTCGTCGACAATAACCATCTTTTGAAGGAAATAATCAATTTCTCTAATTAAAAATAATTGATTGAAATCATCAACAGTTGGTTTAAATTCCATTTCTGCTCTACCCTTTGGTTTTGGTGGTTCTTTAACGATTGGTACGACAACTGGTGCTGGTGCTGGTGCTGGTGTTGGTGCAACTGGTTGTGGTTGAGTTGAATAATGTGGTACATAAACTGCTGCTGGTTTTGGTTGTTGGTAGGTTGGTTGTGGAACTGAATAAGTTGGTTGTGAAACTGGTACAACTGGTGCAGCAACAACAACTGGTGGTGGAACTTCAACCACTGGCGAAGTTATTTTAGCATTTGGTGCAGAATTTGGTGGTGCGAACTCTTGAAGTCCAGATGTAATTTTCTTTTCAAAATAATATGAACAATTTAAAGCATCTTCAAAAGGTACTTGAATTATTAAGGCACCTTCAGCCGATAAGAATGCTTTCTTTGATGTCGATTGTTTACCAGCTACATTTTGGAAAACAATTGAAACCATAAAATCAGCAATCATTGGTTTTCTAAAATCTTCCAATTTTTGAATGGCTGGAACTATTTGCTTGGAGATATTTGGAATATTGGTTTTCATTGATCTAAGTACTGTATTGAAATCTGGACCAGATAATTGAATTGAAGCCCAATCAACACCTAACTGAGCATCGAATGGTGGACCTGGTAAAATTGAATTGTCAATTTTAATTGGTTTCAATGAGTTTACAATATCAAGTTTCAAAGTTTCCCATGCACCATTTGGATAGGTTGGAATTGAAAGATCGATGAATTGAGCAGATTGTGCGGTATTTGGTGCAATAACACTAGCTGTAACTGGTGCCTGTGCTGGAATTGGTGTTGGTGTGAATGATGCGGGTGATTGAACTTGTGCTGGTGCTGCTGCAACTGGTGCTGCTATAACAACTGGTGGTGCATCTGCTGCTGGAATTTTAACTGGAATCTCTGATCCTGGTGATGGACGGAATTCATTCAATGTTTGAATTATCTTTTTCTCCAAATAATATTGACAATTTAATGAATCCTCAAAAACGGTTTGAATCTCCAATGTACCATCTGGATAAAATGTTGATTTCTTTGATGTACCTGATTTACCTGGTACATTTTGAATAACAATTCTTGTAATAAATAAATGAATATTTGGTTTATTAATTGCATCCATCTAAATTTTTAATTAGTAATAATGAAAAAAATATCATTAGTAACAATAATAATTAGAAAATTTAAAAATTTTTTTTTTTTTTTTTTTTTTTTTTTTTTTTTTTTGTTTACCTTTTCCAATGATGATTCAGCTTGTTTGGCAATATTTAAAAAGTTTGTTTTAACACTTCTTAAAACTGTTATTCTATCTGATGGTTTATATTGAAAAATTGATCCAAAATCAAAGAATATTGGAATGTATGAAATCATACCAATAATATTTGGATCATATTTAATTTTAATTTTTTCAATAATACCAAAAATTTCTTGAATAAAATGGAAAAAAAAAAAAAAAAAATTAATAAAAAAAAAAAAAAAAAAAAATTTTAATATAAA
>CM069770.1:2792500-2795000 GCA_036169595.1 Dictyostelium firmibasis
CTTGGAAATAGTGTTAATAACAGAAAAAAGAAAATTACATCAAAGAAATGTGGTTGTCAATGTAGAATTATCATCTCGGTTTATGCAGATGATAAATCCTACGCAGTGGTTAGAAAGATTGCTGACCATTCTGTTCACATGAATCCACAAGAAATTGCAACTGTAAAGATCAAACAAGCTGAAATTCATAAACGTTTTTCATTAACTTATTCAAATTCTCATCAATTAAACCAAATAATTCAACAACATAATACTCCAACCAATACTCAACAACAACAACAACTACAACAACTACAACAACAACAACAACTACAACAACAGCAACAACAACAACAACAGCAACAACAACAACAACAGCAACAGCAACAACAACAACAACAGCAACAACAACAACAACAACAACAACAACAACAGCAACAACAACAACAACAACAACAACAACAACAACAACAACAACAACAACAACAACAACAACAACAACAGCAACCACATCAACAACCACATCAACAACAACAACATCAACAACCACAACCACAACAATTTCAACAACAACCACAACAACATCAATTTCATTCTCAACAACAACAACAACAACAACAACAACAACAACAACAACAACAACAACAACAACAACAACAATTAGTAAATACATCTCAATCTTTATCCTTACAACCAATTGGAATTCCACAGTTTGGTTTTTTAACAAATAGTATATCAAATGTAAATAGTAACAACAATGTCAATAATAATAATATCAATCAAAATAGCAACAACAATCAAAATAACTATAATAATCAAAATAATTATAATAGTAACCAAAATAATAATAATAATAATAATAATAATAATAATAATAATAATAATAATAATAATAATAATAATAATAATAATAATAATAATAATAAAAATGATGATGACGATGATAATATAGATAGTGAGCAATTAGAAAATCATTTTCAATATTTACAACAATCTGGAAATAGTTTTCAAATGGGTATTCAACATTCAAATAATCAAACTCAACAATTTAACCAAAATTTGAGTGGCTCCTCAACTTCACTCACATCTTCTCTATCGTCAATTTCAAAAAGTTTACAGATTTCTGATTATTAGTGCTTATAAAGGAAAAAAACAAAAAAAAAAAAAAATTATAAAAAAAATAAAATAAAATAATTAATAATCTTGGTAAGAATCAGGTCTTCTCAAGAATTTATACATATCACATTTCAAAATTATTTTAACATCACCAAAATAACTTTGTTTTTTTTTTATTTTATTTTTTATTTTTTTTATTTTTTTTAAAATTTCCCAACCATTATAAAAAAAAAAAAAGAAAAAAAAAAGTAATCATTGGATAAATTTTATTGTTGAAAGTATTTTTTTTTTTTTTTTTTTTTTTTTTTTTTGCGGTGGTGTCTATCTGGGCATCTAAAAAAAAAAAAAAAAAAAAAAACGGTTTTTGAGCTCAATACGTTAATACTGCCCATTAAACTTTTCGTTGAATTGGATAGTGGCGAGATTAAAATCTTGATTAATTTTTTATTAATTTATTTTTTATTTTTTATTTATTTTTTTTTTTTAAAGTTGGAAAAAAAAAAATAAAATAAAATAAAAAAAAAAATTATTTCAATTTCGAGTTATTAAATAAAAACATAATTTATTGAGGATTTAATTGTCTTGGTTCTTTATGTGCATAATATTAACTTGATCTGTAAATTGGGCTATTTGTTACAGTAGTTACAATTATATATATATATATATATATATATATATACATATACAATTTTTATATTATTTATTTAAAATTTTCTATACGTTTTATTTTTTGGTTTTGGAAGTTGATAGTGGCACATGCATTAACTATACCATCTTTTAAAAATGTATGCGTTTGTTAATTCTTTTCTTTCATCGTTAGTTACTAGTAATTCCGTAATTCCATTTGATTTAATTCTTCTTGTCTTGCTTTAATTTTATTTATAGTATCATTTGGTCATTTGAAAAGAGTTTGAGGATGACTCTGGTTTTTTTCTCTTAAATAAATAGTCTATTTCTTGTTTATTATCTTTTAACACCAATTTTATATGTAAATTATTTTTATTTGCTGATGTGATGACTATTTTGTCATATTTGTTTATACCATACCGTTCCCCATCTCTCCAGGTGATAGTTCATATACACCATTTAAAAATGATCTACTATTTTCCAAAAATTCTATACGCTCTTTTAATACAGGATTTTCTTTTAATAATAATCCATGATCGTTGGTGTCCATTTTTTTTAAAAAATGAAAAAAATTCAAAAAAAAAATTAAAAATAAAAAAAAATTATGAAACTTTTATTAATTAATTTATTTATATTCTTTAAATTTTTACTTCTTTTCTTTGTTTTTTCTTTTTTATTATCTTCTTCTGGTACATCATCGTTATCTTTATCTTCTGGGTTTTTTTTACTTTTAAGGGTAGTTTTGGGGGTACATTCAGTTATTAATACTATTATTATT
>CM069770.1:2797500-2855000 GCA_036169595.1 Dictyostelium firmibasis
CAATAACCAATTTAGTCAGTCATATGATTCTATGTTGGGGAATAACCGATTTTCACCAATGATGGGGCAACAACAAACTCAACAACAACAATCACCAACACAACAACAATCATTTATTCAAAGTTCACCACAAGCAATTCCAACATCAACAAATAATGGCAATGGATCGACATCATCATCAACCTCACCTTTATCACCAACATTGATTGGGTCAGCACCAGGTACACCTACATCAATGTTAACGAATACATTATATGGCTTCAATTTATCATCATCACCAACATCGACATCATCACCATCATCACCCGCCAAGAAAGGTAAATCACAATCAGCATTGGCATTATCATCATCTAGTAGTGCCAGTAATTCCGGGGGTGGTACGAATAGAAAGAAACCACAAAAACACGATTCAATGTCTTCCATTACAAATATAAATTTAAAATCAACAACAGCATCAACATTAAAAGAAAGTAAACGATCAAATAGTTCACCAAATCTTAAGAAACAAATGCAACTTCAACAATTACAACTACAACAAAAATTAAATGAAAATGGTAGTTTAATACCTTCTTTACCATTTGCTTCAATATCTGAGACTATTACAAATAACAATAATAATAATAATAATAATAATAATAATAGTAATAATAATAATAATAATAATAGTAATAGTAATAGTAATAGTAATAGTAATAATAATAATAATAACAATAATAATAATAATAATAATAATAATAATAATAATAATAATAATAATAATAATAATAATAATAATAATAATAATATTAATAATAATAATAATAATAATAATAATAATAATAATAATAATAATAATAATAATAATAATAATAATAACATTAATAATCCATTGAGTCGTTCAATGGAATTTCCTAATAATAATAATAGTATCAACCAAAGTAGTGATAGTATAAATGGAGAATTTAATATTGGTCAACCAGAATCACCAAAAATGTATAATTCATCACCATCACCACCACCAAATGCAACATCAACCATTAAAGGAGGTAAAAAATCAAAGAAATCATTACATATTTCAACTACTCAACAATCACCATCTTTAAATGGTAGTACTGGTGGTAGTATGTTAACACCAACAATGTCAGGTCTCTCGTTATCTGGTGGTGGTGGTTTTTCACCATTGATTTCACCATCATCCTCTGGTAATAATAATAATAGAGATTCATCATCTCCATCACCATTATTAAAATCAATGAGTATGGGTAAATTGGATTTACAAGATTCGATCGATTCAATGTCATCACCTCTATCACCAAATTCTTCACTATCATCTTCCAATGGTTTATTACCTCCACCATTACCAATTGGAGGTATACCAACACCATCGACACCAACATCGCCACCACCATTAACTCATCATATCAATATATTCAATAATTTAGAGTTTGTAAAGCAATTGAAAGATCATTTATTACCATCCGATTTTAAACCTGAAGAACATACATTAGAGAGAAACCTATTAAGATTTCAACAATTTGTAAAAACATTGGCAGAACCATTACAAAGGGATGTTGTAACCTCAATGTTTGAACTATCAGTGGACGCACAACTTCATTATGGCAGTAATTTAGATAATGACAATCTGTCCGCTTTAATGTTGTTTCGTAGAAAAATTTTAAATTTTAATCTATTTCGTATGATGATGTTAAATGATCCAAATGGTTTCATACCTTTACCAGCTCCTTTCCCCATTCAAACTCAAATCTCTCCAAATGGTACTATAATTAATCCATCAAATACTACAACTACAACAACCACCAATAATAATAGTAATAATAGTAATAATAGTAATAATAGTAATAATAGTAATAATAGTAATAATAATAACAATAACAATAATAATAATAATAATAATAATAATAATAATAATAATAATAATAATAATAATAATAATAATAATAATAATAATAATAATAATAATAATAATAATAATAATAATAATAATAATAATAATAATAATAATAATAATAATAATAATAATAGTAATAATAATAATATTAGTAATAATAATAGTAATAATAACAACGCGGCCACTACAAATACTACTGCTTCTGCTGCTTCGGGCACAACTAGTAATAGTAGTTTAGTTTTCCAACAATCTACATCAAATTTGACTCAATTACAACAACCTATCAATGGTAGTAGTACTGGAAGTTTAAGTGACGCACAATATCAAGATTTAGGTATTCATTTGGATACATCATCTTCTAATAGTGGTTGTGGTATTAATGTTAGCATTGGTAGTAGTATTGGTGGCGGTAGTAGCATCAATGGTAGTAATGGTGGTCAATTTATGACACCTCCACCTCCACCCCCACCTCCACCTCCACCTCAATTTTCATTGGATGGTTATCAAACAAGTTCCTATAATATTAATAATGAAATGGAATTAACTGAAAAAGATGAGGATGAAGTATTTAATAAAGATAATAATAATAATAATAATATTAATAGTAATATTAATAATGTAAATAATTGTAATATAAATAATAATAATAATAATAATAATAATAATAATAATAATAATAATAATAATAATAATAATAATAATAATAATAATAATAATAATAATAATAATAATAATAATAATAATAATAATAATAATAATAATAATAATAATAATAATAATAATAATAATAATAATAATAATAATAATAATAATAATAACAACGGTGGCATTAGTTCACCAAGACCATCAACACCTACAACTCTAAATAGTAGCGGAAAGAGAAGTAAAAAGATATATAGAGGTGATTCATTTGGTTCAGGTAATGATATTAGTACTGGTTTAATGGCAAGTTCAGATCAAATCATTCCACCACCACCACAACAACAACAACAACTTGTAAATAATAATAACAATATGAACAGCAGTGAAAATAATATAGTATTGGCAGATTCCGATAAAGGTTTATCAGTTTCATTGAATTCATTATCAAATACACCATTGAAGATGGCACTCGATCAATCTCAACAACAACAACAACAACAACAACAACAACAACAACAACAACAACAACAACAACAACAACATTTAAACCAACAAATTTTACATCAACAACTACATCATCATTTAAGTAGTAGTTTAGGTGGTGCACAATTTACAAATATTCAACAAAATGGAAATGTATTTTATAATACACCATATAATTCACAGGTTTATATGAATCCATACAGTACGAGTATAACAAACACTTCATTGGCTGGTCCATCAACAACTAGTGCTATGCAACATATGATCACTAATATGACTTCTTCAAATATGATTGTAAATAATAATAATAATAATAATAATAATAATAATAATAATAATAATAATAATAATAATAATAATAATAATAATAATAATAATAATAATAATAATAATAATAATAATAATAATAATAATAATACACCATCATCACCACCACAATCAACTAATATACCAACCCAAACTTCAATAATTACATCGAATGGTGTTGTTGTACCAAGTTTACAAATGAGAGGTACAATTACTAATCCTCCACCAGTATTACCAACTCCTGACACTTTGGTTTTACAACAACAAGAACAACCTCATACACCAACTAGTAATAACATTAGTTCTCCAAGATCGTCACCCATTCATCAACAACAATCACCTACAATTAGACATAGTGCAGTAACACAATTATCATTTGCAGGATTACATAATCATCAACAAGTGTCACCAATCTCGCCACGTTCACCACGTTCGCCACATGGAGGCACTGGTGATTATAATGATGGTAGTCAATCACCATCCTCTCGAAGAAAGAATAGATTCACAGATTTCCAAATTAAGAGAATGAACGAATGCTTCGAGAATTTGGATAAGAACAACAACGGTAAATTCACAAGTGAAGAAATATGCCTAATCTCTACCGAGTTGGGTTTAACTGATCAACAGGTTCGTGTATTCTTTCAAAATAAACGTGCTCGTTCACGTCCTTCTCCAAGAGGTCAACCTGGTACAAATCCATTGACCTCTTCAACTAATAATGGTAATAATAGTAATTTGGCTTTACAACATTTACAACAACAACATTTACAACAAGTTCAACAACAGCAACAACAATTGTTACAACAACAACAATTACAACAACAACAACAACAACAACAACAACAACAACAACAACAACAACAACAACAACAACAACAACAACAATTTCATCAACAATCTGCCAATACAACACCCCAATTGAACTCAATGAATAATAACCCTAATTTTAATAACAATTAACATTACAACTATTAATGAATAATAAAAATATATAATTTTTTTAAAAAAAAATTTCATTTCTTTTCTTTTACTTTTTTTCTTCTTTTCCATATTTTATCTTAAAAAAAAGATTATCGAATAATATTTTAAAAAGAGAGTGAGTCTGGTAATTAATTGGTGTTCGCAAATCTTCCAAAAATATCCATATAATTGTTATTTTAATTTCTTTTATTTTGGGAATGATCAATGATTCTAAATATTCTTTGATGTTTTTTTTTTATTTTTTTTTTTATTTTTTTTTTTTTATTTTTAATTTTATTTTTATTTTTAATTTTTTTTTTTTTTTTTTTTTTTTTTTTTTTTTTTTTTTTTGTTTTGAGTTTTTTTTTTTTTTTTTTTTCGATTTGTTTTATATATTTGTGTTGTTAATTTACAAGTAGATGACAGGTAGTAATAATTTAAATTCATTGAATAATAATAACAACAACAAAATATCTTTACAAGAAACTATACAGGATATAATAAAATGTAGTATTTGTTTAAATAGTCCAAAGAATCCAAGATTCTGTCCAAGATGTTCGGCATTATTTTGTTTAGAATGTATAGATCGTTGGATAATATCAAATCCTACTTGTCCAGCTTGTAGAGATACACTAACAAGTGATAATTTAAATTCAAATTTAATTGTTTCAAATATTTTAAATGTAATGTATATTATATATTGTATTATACTGTATACACCATTCATCTTTTTTTGTTTAGGTTATTAGTGTTAGGTGTTTTTTTTTTTTCTTTTTTTTTTCTTCATTTTTTATATGTGGTTTTTTTTTTTTTTTTTTCAAAAAATTGTTTGTATGTATTAATTATTTTGAGAATATTATAGGAATTGGTTAAATCAGAACAAGAAGAATATACAGCATCAGATATATGCAATTATCATGGTTATGAAAAATTATATTATTGTTCAGCTTGTCAAGAACCAATTTGTTCGGATTGTGCATTATTTAAACATAAGGACCATAAAATTGAGAAATTATCAATAAACTTTAATAAGAATTTAGAGATCTTAAAAATTGAAGAGGAAGCTTTGAAGTATGTCTTATATTCTCTCTTTCTATAATGTTAGTTATTCTACAATTTGCTAATTTTTATTTATTTTTTTTATAATAGAAAAAGACAAGAAGAATTAATTGAATTAAATTCATTTTTAGAATTAGATGCCGAAACATTATTAAAGAATAAATCACAAATTGAAAAGGAGATTTCAAAAGTAGTAATTACAATGAAAGCAAGATTAAAATACGATTTTGAAAGAAGATATAATACTATTTTAGGTGAATATAATTTTTAATTCTATTTTTTTTATTTAAATTTTATATTCTAATTTTTAACTTTTTTCTTTATTTTTTTAAAAATTAAAGAGTCACAAGAAAAGATAAATAATGAATTAACACATTTAGATTTCATTTATAATGATTTATTAAATCATTATAAGAAATCACCATCATCATTTGTATTGACGAGTCAACAATTTATAGGAGTTTTACAATCTGTTCATAAAAATTCAATAATGGATATCTATACACCAATCAATACTGATTTAACTAGTGAATTGATACCACCATTCGAGAATAGATTGTTAAAGTTTGAAAATTTCACAACCGGTGACTGTTTATTCAGTAGTAGGATAGCATTTTATGGTATGACATGGGAGATAAAATGTGGTATCGAGGAGGATAATTGTTTCTTAAATCTAAAAGTATTGGAATGTAATTCCGATGGTAAATACTTTTATATGTTTACAATAGTCAACCAAAAAACAAATGTAAATAAATTGATTGAATTCGATTTACCTTTTCAAGCTGGTGAAACTTTTTATATTCCAAATTTCTCTTCGAAACAAACATTGGTATGTATGATATGGAAATAAAAAAAGAGTATATTATTAACTAATAATATATTTATTTTATAGATTGACGAGGGATTTATATTACCAGAGAATGATATATTATTATTACAATTTTCATTCAGACCTCAAAATTATTTTTGCTACAGTAATGACTTAAAGAGATATATAGATATATTAGAGTATAGACATAGAGGCTATTTCGGCGAGGAGGATGAAGATGGTATCATTGAAACTACTGTAACTAAACTACCAAATGATAAAGCAACAATATTGGGTTCTGATAATTATATTGATAACTATAATGATGATGGTATCGGTGATCTGAATGAAGACGATGATGGTATCGGTGATTTAGATGATGGCTTAGAAGAATATCACCACAATGAAGAGGAAGAAGATAATTTAGAAGAAGATGACGAAGAAGAAGAGGAGGAAGATGATGATGATGACGATGACGACGAAGATGATGGAGTTAATATCCCTACTTCCGAGTATGAAGATTTGGACACAAGTTCAACCAGTGCCATTTCAAATATTAATAGGAGAGATAGGTTAAATAATAACCAATTTGTAAATAGTAACAACAATAACAACAATTATACTAATAGTATCATTGGTAATAGTAGATATATTAATAATATTCGCAATAATAATAATAATAATAATAATAATAATAATAATAATAATAATAATAATAATAATAATAATAATAATAATAATAATAATAATAATAATAATAATAATAATAATAATAATAATAATAATAATAATAATAATAATAATAATAATAATAATAATAATAATAATAATAATAATAATAATAATAATAATAACTACAATAATAGCCACATTTTAAATAGAAGTTATTCAACAAATAAGATTTACGATTTTTATCGAGAAGATGAAGAAGATAGAGAGGATAATATCGATGACAAAGATGAAGATAGTAAAGAGGAAGAATCATCATTATCTTCATCAGATTTACAAGATTTAGATTCTAGTGGCGATGGATCATCATTAGAGTTTTCATTTTCAAAATATACAAACAACTATTATAATGTTAACAACAAAAATTATATTAGTAATGGTGATAATAAAATTGAATGTATTAGAAGGGATTTCAATAATTTATTAAAAAGAATCAATTTTACCAATAGTCAACTAACAAATCTAAAACCTGGTGTGAAAGACGGAGACTTGCTAAATGATAATGAAAATGATAAAAAATGTAATATTCCTAATGATAATGATAATCAAGATGTTAATAAAAATACAACAAACGACACTGCTACAACAACCACCACCACAACCACAACCACAAATGAGGTTGTAACAATAAATTCAAACACCAACTCAAACAATCAATATCAAGAGGATGAGGTAAAAAGTGATATTGTAAAGTTATTGGAAAATGGCATTGCAAACATGCTAAATAATAGTAATAGCAGTAATAGAAGTTTGGGTAGAAATAAAAATGTGAACCAACAAAAAGAAGACCAACAAAAAAATTCAAATATTGACCATGAAATTGATCAATTAAAAATCCTATCAAAATTATCAATTGAAGAAGGTAATAAAATTGACAATTTAAGAAATAGTAGTGACAACAACACCAACGCCGATAATAATAATAATAATAATAATAATAATAATAATAATAATAATAATAATAATAATAATAATAATAATAATAATAATAATAATAATAATAATAATAATAATAATAATAATAATAATAATAATAATAATAATAATAATAATAATAATAATAATAATAATATTAATAATAATAATAATAATTGTAACCCACAATCATTTTTACAATCAAACGAAAACACAGAAAATGAAATCGATTTCAATGATAATAATACCAATCCTGAAACAAACACTGAGACCGAGAATGAATACCTAGCAAGTGCAAATATGAATTTAGATGGAGAAAGCGAATTCGACAGTAATAAAAGCTATGAAGGTAGTAGTACTGACGATAATTTCAATTCTGATGAAGATTATCAGGATGAAGATAATTTCAATCAAGATGCATCCGGTAGTGAGGGTAGTGCTAGTAATAATCTTGACAATGATGATTATTTGGATGATAATGAAAGAGAGGGTTCAGATTCAAATGAAAACTATAACGACATTGAAAAAGACTCTCATCGTAATATCACCACTTCTTCAATGCCATCATCTCTGATTCAAATTCAACCAGAATCTCAACCTCAACCAGAATCTCAAAACCAATCAGAATTTCAACACCAACCAGAATCTCAAACACAAATACAACAAAAGCAATATGATGACTTAAGTGAAAATCAAATTCAAGATAAAAACCAAACCGATAGTAAGAATGAAAAAAAAATAGAAGAAGAAATAAAAAGTAGTACCGATGAAAATAATAATAACAATAATAATAGCGATGACATGGGCAAAAGTGGTACAAGCAACAGTAGTGGTAATAGTAGCAGTTATAGTGAAAGTGAAAGTAGTGAAAGTGATTCAAACAATGAATATGATGATGAAGACGAAGAAGATATTGTTAGCCAAGTTTCAAATTTTAATTTCAATTTTAATGATGTGTCAAACTTTAAAAACTTTTCTTTTCGACCTAAGTTCCCTTCTGATGAAAATGGCAATGATGATGATGATGACTATGAAATTAATATAGATCTTAAAAATATTCAAAAGATATCTCCAATTTTAAGAGCAATTAAAAATGGTGAAAACAATATCAATTATCAATCTTCAAACTCAGTTTCATTATCTTCTTCTTCACTCAGTAGTTTTAGTGGAAATAGTATCCCAACAACGAATACAACTGAAGATGATGATAAATATGATGGTGATAATGATAATGATAATGATAGTGATAATAATAATGATAATGATAATGATAATGATAATGATAATGATAATGATAATGATAATGATAATGATAATAATAATAATAATAATAATAATGATAATGATAATGATAATGATAATGATAATGATAATGATAATGATAATGATAATGATAATAATAATAATAATAATAATAATAATGATAATGATAATGATAATGATAATGATAATGATAATGATAATGATAATAATAATAATAATAATAATAATAATAATAATAATAATAATAATAATAATAATAATAATAATAATAATAATAATAATAATAATAATAATAATAATAATAATAATAATAATAATAATAATAATAATAATAGTAATAATGATGATAATGATAATAATAATAGTAATAATAATGAAAGTAATATTCCTGCTTCACCTTTATCTACTTCACCATTACTATCACAACAAACTCAACAACAATCACAAAACAGTCAAACAAACGACAATGTAACACTATACCAAATATAACCTAATCAAAACAAATACATATTTATTTTCTTTTTTTTCAGTTTCTTTTTTTTTTTTTTGTTTATATATTTACCAATAAAAAATATATTTTTTTGTGATGATTGAACTTTTACCACAAAAAAAGATTTTTAATTTTTAAAAAAGATTTTTATTTGTTTTTTTGTGTGGCTGACCAAAAAAAATAAATTTTTTTTTTGTGTGGGTTTGTTTAATTTTCTCAACGGTTTGATGAAGTTATCAATGGTGAAGGCAAAGTTGAGGACGACTTGATTGTCCCAGAAATGAATGATAAAGTAACCAGGTAACTCCAGTTGGACAAGCTCTACTTTATCAATTTAAAACTCAACTCAACTCAAATCATTGGATAATCTCGGTTTCAATCTCCAATTAGACCAAACTAACCCAGATTAAAAACCTTTACCACATTATTAATATTTAAATATCTCTAAGTTTAATATGGTTTAATTTTTCATTTTCATTCTTTAAAAGAAATAATTAATTTTTTTTAATTTTGTTTTTTTGTTTTTTTTTTTTCGAAAATATATTTTTTATTTGGATTTATTTAATTTTTTTTTGATCCTTGTGGAGAATTACCTGGCCAGTTATAGCCTAAAGATCTAATGAAACCAAATCTTTTTGACAATTCATCAGCAGATTTTGGTCCACGTGAACCAAAGGTGTATGGCTCTGGTTTGATCTTTTCTTTTTCGATTTGATCGAGTAATGGTGTAAATATTTGCCAAGCGACATCCAATTCATCATCTCTGACGAAAAGATTATGATCTCCTTTAATTGCATCAAGAATTAAACGTTCATATGCATCTGGTAAATCAAGATTTTCAAATCTATGACGATATGATAAATCTAACTCAGTTTGTTCAATTTTCTAAAATAATAAAATAAAAACTAATTAGTATTATGATGATGATATGAACCCAATATTATTAATTATTAAAAAAGAAACAAACATTTTCTAAACCTGGTTTTTTTGATAATAGTTTTAAGTAAACAGCTTCACCAGGTTGAATTCTCATGACTAATTCATTTCTAGAGATATCATCATCAGAGAATAAAAAGTTATCAGGACGTTTGAATTGAATTCTAACTTCGGTTTTTCTTTCATCCAAAGCTTTACCACATTTTAAGATGAAAGGCATACCTCTCCATCTTGGATTATTAATATGGAAGACTGCAGCAGCGTAGGTTGGAGTAACTGAATCCTTTGGAACACCTTCATCGTCTAAATATGCTGGTATTTTACCCTCTGGGTCAGAGGTATATTGACCGAGTACAACTTCATTCATTTTAATTGGTTGAATACAACGAAGCAATTTAACTTTCTCATTGGTGATATCATCGGCATTCAATGAAACTGGTGGCTCCATTGCAACTAATGAGAGTACCTGAAGTAAATGATTTTGCATTACATCCCTAATGATACCAAATTGATCGAAATAACCACCTCTACCTTCGGTACCAATGTCCTCTTTAAATGTGATTGTAATCGAAGAGATATGTGATTTTGACCATAATGGCTCGAAAACTGCATTGGCAAATCTCAATACCATTAAATTTTGTACCATCTCTTTACCCAAATAATGATCGATACGGAATAAATCCTTTTCTTTGAAAAGTTTACCCAATTCACTTACCAACTCCCTTGACGAGTCTAAATCACGTCCAAATGGTTTTTCAACGATAACTCTTGACCAACCATTCTTGGAGATCAATGATCCATGAATACCAATACTAACATCAATGAAAATTGATGGTGGAATTGCCATATAGAATAAACGATTGGATCTCTCAACACCACTTTGTTTCTTTTCCTCAGCTGAAATCAACTTTTCAAATTCATCATATGATGCTTTCTCATCATATTTACCTGAATGATAATGTAATAAACTTAAAAACTGTTTCTTCTTTTCTTCATCACCTTTTAATCTAATATTAAATTAGTTATTAATATTTCATTTTATAAAATGATTAATAAAATAGATTTTTTTTATATTTAACAATTTTCAGGTCCAAAAAAAAAAAACTCCGAAATCCATTTTCAACATAAAGTCAAAAATAAAATAATTTTGAATTTATATCCAATGAGAGTGGCGGTTATTATGTAAATAAATAACTTTTGGAACAGTTATTATTATTATTATTATGATAATTAATAAAATACCCTTTTGAGATTCTGGCCTTAAAATCGTTAATTTCAATGTGTGATCTAGCATAACCATAAATGATAGTGTTGCTTGGTAATAAATCTCTAAGGTATAAACCAAAGAGTGCCGGGTAGGTTTTTTTCTTTGCTAGATCACCTGATGCACCTAAAATAATCACAGTCAAAAGTGAACGAGAGTCTGGTGTTGTTGTCATTGTATTATTGTTATTATTATTTTTATTATTATTAAAATTTAAATAATAATTATTTATAAAAAAGTTTCTAAAACAAAAATAATAATAAATACAAAGTATAATTATAATAATATATAGTTAGAGAAATAAAAAAAATAATGGATGTAAGAATATTTTTCAGAAAATTTGGTTTTTATTACAAAAAAAATTGAAATAAATAATAATAAAAAAAAATAAAAAAAAAAAAAAAGAAATAAAAATAATAATAAATAAAATTTATTACAATATTAATACAGTAATTATTAATTTTCCAATGCTGTGCATGTAAAATAATACATACAAATGAATAGATGTGCTTAATGTTTTTTAAAAAAAAAAAAAATTTTATTTTTTTAGGGTGTGGGTATAGTTTATTATTTGGTAATAAAAAAAAAGAAAAAAAAAGAAAGAATTTATAAAAAAAAAAAAAAAAAAAAAAAAAGTCACTCTATGAACACACCAATTAATTTTTTAAATTAAATTCGAAAAAAATAAATTTTTTATTTTTTTTTTTTTTAAAAATTTGAAACTCCCGAAGATTCTTTTGGTGGAGGAGCTTTTTAAAATTCCCGAGTTGATTGGTTTTTGGTCATCTATTTATCTATAACCAAATGAATATTTCAAAATTTTCAATTAATTCTTACTATTATTTGTTTATTTAATTTAAAAGTGATTGGGAAAAAAAAAAAAAAAAAAAAAAAAAAAAAAAAAAAAAAAAATAAATAAAAATATGAGAGATTAAATTTTAGATATTAAATTATTTATTTTTATTCTTTTTTTTAAAGTATACTTTTTGTGATGCTTTAGTATATCAGGAGAAAAGTTTACTCGTGCTAATTTGCTTTTGGAAAGTACTGACCAATATGGCAGATCGGATAACTACATAATTTGCTCTAGCAATGGTCTGTTCCAAGTAGTCTCTTTACGTCGTAAGGAAGACAAAATCATCAATGATCATCTTGATCCTGTTGGTAATTAATTGTTGGAATAGCGTAGTAAGCAGGTTGGTATCCTCTCTATAATGAGCTTTTAAGTTTAGTACATCTCTATGTTGAATAGCTAAGAATAGAGGCACTTCTTGTCCATTGTTCATTTTTTCGAGTTAAGTTTGGTTGGTGGTGTGATTTTTTTATTTTATTTTGTTTTGTTTTGTTTTGTTTTGTTTTGTTTTGTTTTGTTTTGTTTTGTGTGATACAATTTGAAAATTAATATAAATAAATTACGATAAAAATAAAAATTAAATTTATTGCTGTGGGTTTTTTTTTTTGTTATTTCAATAATTTTTTTTTTATTTTTTTTATTTTAATTACCAATTTCAGTATTTTAAAAAAAATAATAAAAATGGGAATGAGTTTCCTATTTACACTTTTTTTTTTTTTGTGAGGATTTTATTTTTAAAAATATAAAAAGTAATAAAATGTCATCAGATAATAATAATAATGATACAAAACAACCACAATAAGTAGTTGAATAAGTGGATGAAGTGATTCAATTGCACGAATTAGTTCAAGTGTATGTAATAATTATAGTAATTTTTTAATTTATAAAAATATTTTAATTTTATTGTTTTTTAGACCAGAACAACCAAGAATATGTCATCATATTTAAGATTGTCGTTGAGGTGGGGAAAATCTGCCACCTTTGACCACAAATAGACCAGTCAAAGATACCTCGTAAAAATTACCATAGCAAATTTTAAAAAAAAAATTATTTTTAATTTATAATTTAAATGCCAAAAAAAAAAAAAAAAAAAAAAGAAATTTTCAAAAAAAAAAAAATTCACAAAATTCGTTACACAACTAATTTTTTTTTTTTTTTTAATATAATTTTTATTTTTAAAAAAAAATAATTGCGCACAATAAAATAAAAAAAAAACAAATAAAGAAAAATGACAGATAAAAGAGTACCATCAGTTCAAGTATCATCACTTCGTGTTGGTATGGGAAGTACATACCTAAAAACAAGAAAAGATGATGAATATAGTGACAAAGAAAAACAAAAAGAAGAGTTAAAACAAAGAGAATTAAAATCATTAGAAAAGAAATCAGGTATAAAAATTGAGGATACATCGATGGAGAAAGATAAAGAATTATTAAAATTAAAGAATAGATTAATAAAGGAAGAAGAAGAGGAGGAAGAAAATAGTAAAACATCAACTACAACCACTACATCAAATATAAAGAAGAGAAAAGGAATAGATGATGATGACACAGATAGCTCAGATAGTGATAGTGATAATGATGATTCAGATGACAATATCAAAAATAACAGGAACAATAAATTTAAAAAAGTTGAAAAAAATGATTCAGACGATAGTGATTCAGATGATAATGAAAATGATGATTCTGATGGTTCTGATGAATCTGACGATGAAGAGGAATTAATGAAAGAACTTGAAAAAATTAAAAAAGAGAGAGCAGAGCAACAAAAGAAAAAAGAGTTGGAAAGACAACAAGAATTAGAAAAAGAACGTTTAGAGAGAGTAGCTCATGGCAATCCTTTATTAAATAATAATAATAGTAATAATAATATCAATAATGGCGATTATTCCATAAAGAAAAAGTACGTAATTTCTAATACTAATAGCCCTTAAAAAAATACTTATTTTATTAACTTTTTATATTCTTTTTTTGTTTTTTCAATAAACAGTTGGTTTGACGATGGTGTTTTTAAAAATCAGGCCAGAGATGAACCTGTTGTAAAGAAAAGATTTATTAATGATACAACTAGAAGTGATTTTGCTAAAAAATTCTTATCAAAATACATAAAATAAATTTAATTAATTTTCTACAAACAAGTCTAAGTTATGAAAAAGAGTTATTTATTTAATGATGGTTAATGAAATTATTTGTTTATTATTGTTTTTATTGTTGTTCTTATTTTTTGTTACCAAAAGGTATTAATTCAAAAGAGCCAATATTAGGATCACCAAAAATTATTTCAAAACCACAGGAATACAAAAGATACTCTTCTATCATACAATTATCATTAACTTGAATACCATATTCTCTGAATAGGTGTGGGGCAACTTCATCAATATTATTATTGTTATATGTAGATAATAGATCATATCTAATAGTTTCATGAAGTTCTGATAAGTTTCTTCCAGGAGAATCCAGTGAATTAATTCTATCACATACTGACGAAGTAAATTTTGTCAATCCATCTTGATATTGCCTCAAAGTTGGAGAACACAAGTAAGCAGTACCTAATAATTATTTCCATAATTAATAAATTTTTTTTTCATTTTTTTTTCTTTTAATTTATACATACCATAACAAAAATCATTTTGGAAAATATCTTGAGTACTACCTTTATAAATTTCATCAAAAAAATTCTTTGGTGTTTCATTTTTATTATAGGTATCTAAAATGAATAGATTCCTATTGAAGGAGTATATACCTTTAGTTAGGTTATTATTTGCTAATAAAAAAATTTGTTGTCAATATTAATTAGAATGTTTACATTAGTAATGGATACATACTATATTTATTTTCTTTGGTTTTTATTGTTTCTATTATTGAATTTAACAATTGATTATTATCACACTCATTTTCATGAAAGTATATAATAAAATCAATGTTTGAATTTTGAGAAAGATATTTTTCAAGAATTTGTTCCAATGACTCGATATTTCTAAATAATAGACATTCAATGCCTTTATTAGACAAGGATTTTTTAATTTCCCTAACATTTTCATTTTGCTCATTGTTTTCGAAAAGTAGATATTTTTTTTTTCTATTCTCTATCAACTTTTTAAAAGGGTTGAGTATTTTTTTTTTAAAATTATAAATTAGTAATTACTGTATATTTAATAATTACCCTTACTTTTGATGATTGTGATTTATTTTCAAAAATAATATTATTTGTAGGGTCCCCATTTTTGTTAAATTTAAAATTGTAGGAACCTAAAACTGGTGAGCCAAAAATAATTATAAGTTTAAAAAGTAAATAATCTATTAAATTTTTTTCGTAATCTGTAGTGATTTCATTACTGTTTAATTGAATTTCTTTTATTAAATTATCAAAACTACCAAAACGTTTTGAAATGAAATTATTAAGAAGTTGAGTTTTCATTTCCTCCACTATTGTTGAAAGATTTTTTTTTTCATTTGATTCTATCGAATCACAAAGAGATGAGGTAATTATCGAAATTCCTTCTTCATCGTTGTTTGCTCCATTTTCTATTTTTTCGAAACTTTCATCTGTTGTAGTAATGGTTGTAACTGTGGTATAAGTTGTTGTAGTGGTATTTAAATTATTATTTGATATTGAGTTTAAACTAGTTGTAGTTGTAGTAGTTGTTAAATTATTATTTAATATAAAAGGTGTATATATAAATCCAATTTCTAAATGAAAAAAATAAATGGTTAGACTTTGGTATTTTTTTAATTAAAATATAATTTTCTTAATGAGAGAAAGAATCGATAAATATTAAATTAATTTTTACATACTTTTCATATTTGTTTTAATATTTAATGGTTTAAATTCGGATTTGTTTAATATTGCATCTAATGGGTTTTTGAAGTTATTGTAATCCAAAATAATTAATTTCTCCCAAGATAGAACTACTCCTTTTATTAGATGTATTTTTTCTTTTTTTTTAAAAAAAAAACTAAGTAAATTAAAAAATAAATGAAAATAAAAAGAAAAAGTGGAGTTACTTACTTAAATTATTCTCTTTATCTTCAAGTTTTTTTAATAAAATATTAAAATCAACTTTTTTATTGATCAGTTCATCTGAATCATTAAATCTTTTAACCATTGATGATAGATTAATTTGATTTCCTGTACATTCTAATGGCCCATAATAGTAAAATAAAAAAAACACCTTTGTTTCATTGCTTGTAAAATTATTTTCAAGAAATTTATTAAAAAAATTTAAAAAATCTAGTTGGTTATTATCATTTGAGTAACATTCAAACCCTACTATACCTAATGTTTTCTTTAATTTCACTGTATTATTAATTGCAATTTTATCATTTATGTCGCTAACAAAAATCAAACCTATTTTTTTTACTTTTCTATTTAGGTGTTCCTTTATTTTTTTTTTTTTTTTTATTTTTATAGGATTATTAATAAATTATTTTATTTTTTTGACATAGCTCTACTAATAGTTATATTTTTAATTACCACAATATCATCTTTAACATCACTGTTTTTACTTATGTCACTCTTTGATGCATCAATAATTCCTTTTAAATTTTCTCTTTCCATTTTTATTATTTATATATTTTTTTTTTTTTTTATTTTTTTTTTTTTATTTTTTTAAGTTTTTTTATGATGAAATTAGTGATACCAATAATTTAATTAAATTTTAGAAAAAAAATAAGAAATTAAATTAAAAAAACTTAATTTTTAAAAAAAACAATAAAAAAAAAACAAAAAAAAAAAAAATTAAAAAAAAAAATAATAAAAAAAATTTGATTATTAAAAAACCCACATTTTCGAAATTTTTTTTTTTTTTTTTTTTTTAATTTTTATTAAATTGAAGCAGGATAATTTTTTATAAATGGTGATGAATCATAATATGATGTTTGAATTGATTCATTTCGAATTTCTATCAATTCTTTTATGATGAAACTAAAGGGAGGTCTCTTTTTTGGATTTGTTGACCAACAGGATTGAATTACATTTGAGAGACGAGGAATACAATCAAAGGGTAAAGTTGGACGTAAATTATCTTCTCTAATTAAATTTATGAATTGCATCTTACCAAATGAATATTCATCGAAAGGCATTTCCCCAGTTAAAATAGTGTAGAGAATCATAGCAAAACTATAGGTATCAACTTTTTCAGTGTAACTCTCTTCCTCTACACCAATGGTTTCAGGTGCCATCCATTGAAAATTACCAAGTAGACCACTTACAGAGTAAACTGATTGTTGAGATAATCCAAAGTCTGCAATCTTTGCACACACTGGTGCATTCTCATCCAAAGATTTTAAGAAAATATTTGGTGAACGTAAATCACGATGAACAATAGGTGGATTTTGATTTTGCATGTACCCAATACCTTTAGCTATATCTATCATTAAACGTAATTTAAATGTCCATCCCAATGAATTATATCTACTCTTATCTTGACATAAATGATATAGATCACCATATTCAACAAATTCCATTACCATACGTGGTGGGTTATGCATTAAACCATAAAGTTTAACAATATTTGGATGATTTAAATTTGACATAATAAAAACTTCATGTTGAAATTCTTGAAATTTTTCAATAAATTCATTATCTTCATCATTATTATTATAATTGTAATTATTATTATTATTATTATTGTTATTATTACTACTACAATTAATACCATCATTATTATTATTATTATTATTATTATTACTATTATTATTTTGATTGCCTAAAATTAAAGATTTAATTGCAACATCTGATTTATCAGAAATTAATTTACCTTTGTGAACTAAACCAAAACCACCTTCACCAATTTGTCTTTCATAGAGTATTTGATGATCATTGAATGTTGGTACTTTTTTTAAACAGATATCAGGTGCAATATAATCTATACGAACAGGTGTATTTGGATCATTTCCGCAATAAACATGTGATTTACCATCTTGTAGAGCTGATATACATTGACCGAAATCGAAATGATAAGGCTCTAGAGTTGGATTCTTTTGAATACAATGTGTACATGGTATTGAACGTGTTGCTTCTAAACCTTGATAAGAACCAGATATTAAAGTATCAATTGTGAATAAAAGTTGTTGAAAAAATAATGAAACTGCATGTTCTTTATCGATTGTACTATTATGAGTTCTTACTTCAATATTTAATTTATAGGTATCCTTATCTTGTTGTTGTGATTCAAATGATTTCTTTTTAATAAATGTCACTAATGCTTGAAGTTTTGGTTTTGCTGTTAAACATAATGATGATACTGTTCTATTAATTGATTTTGGTATAATAATTTGATCATTACTATTGTTTATATTATTAATTAATTTTGGTGGTGTTTTAATTACTTCACTTTGAATATTATTAGTATTTTTATTAATGTTCCTATGATATCCAACACTAAAATTATTTAAACAAAATGGTGATGGTGAAGAAGATGATGATGATGGGGATGAAGAGAATGGTGTTAAAGGTGACATTGGTGATAATGGTGACATTGGTGATAATGACATTGAAAGTGGTGTCATATTATTTACATTATTGCTAATGGTAGTGGTGGTGGTGGTTGTTGTTGTTGTTGTTTTTGTTGAAAGTTTTCTAATAGTTGAAGGTGACGCTAACATAAAAGGTGGTGGTGTGAATTGGTTTGTTATAGAGAAATTTGATGATGATAAGCTACAAAGAAATGGTGATAAATTAACTAATGATTCATTTGTGGATATCTTTCTTGATTGTTTTTGTTGTTGTTTTATTTTTTCGGGTGTTAAAATATCTAATAATACACCATTTTTCCAATAAGTTTTAATTTCGATACCTTGAATTAAAAGTATTCTTAATAAAAGTCTAGCAAAGAAATCTAATGGCATAAAATTAAAATGATAATCACAACCAAATACTTGAACGTAATTAGATTCAATTGCATCTTTTAATGGTAACCATTCACGATCTTTAATATCTAAAATTTCACCAATTGGATCTTCAGGTAAAAGTGATGGTATTAAAGATTTGGAAAGATTAGGTAATTGATAGGAAACTTCAAATTTTTCTAATAGTTTCAATAATGATGGCCAAAGTGATTGTTTATATTTAACACCCCAAATTGATTGTAAATCTGAATGATTCAATATACCAAGTTTAATCCAATTATGAGAGAATGTAATTAGAGATGACATTACATCAGCTAACCATTGAGGATCTAATATAACTAAATTATTAAGTTTTGATGAATCAAAATGTAAAATTATACCTAAATTATGTAAGAAATCAGTTGCATCTTTAATTTCATTAGGTTTTAAATGTGATAATCTACATTCATTTAAATAATCTTCATATTCAATATATTTCTCTTTGTTATTATTATTATTATTATTATTATTATTATTGTTTTGTTGTTGATTGTTATATTTTAAATGAGTTGAACTTTTTCTACTTGTTAAAGATGGTGATGAAGATGATGGCGATGATGAAGAAGAGGAAACTGATGATAATGATGAAGCTAAATTTAATAAAGAAGATGAAGAATTTGAAGCAGAACCTGAAATTGACATTCTACCTTGATTAGCACCTCTATTTGATAATCTTTTTTCTAAAATTATATAACTACCAGGTATATCTTTTTTAATTAATCTTGATTTCTCAGATTCATGTATCAGTCTTTTCTTTAATTCTTTTATACCTTTAACAGTTACACAAGAAATGAAATTTATAGCATTTTGTTTAACTCTTGAATATTTTAAAAAATTTGATTTTAAAATTGATTCTGCCATTGATAATTGTTCGGGTGTACAAGTATCTATATGAGTACCAACGAAAAATATAATTGGTAATGAAACACCAGATTTAGCTTTAATTTGATGAACCCAATAGTTTACTCTCTCTGCGAAATTTGGATCAGTAACTTTAAATACTAATAGATATAGTGATTGATTTGATAAAAAGAATTGATGAGTTGGATAGAATACTTGTTGACCACCGAAATCCCATGCATAGAATTCAATTTTTTTACTTTTAATATCATGAATTTTAACCCCATCGGTTGAAACTGTATCGCCAGTTACTTGAATTTCATTCTTTATATTCCTTCTTTTTGAACCAGTTAAAATTTGACATAATCTAGTTTTGCCAACACCTTCTTGACCTACGAACATTAGTTTCACTTTATTCCAAGTTTCACAACTTTTACCATCCAATATATTCCTACAAAATGATAATAATTTCTTTGTACCAAGTTCAACAATACTTGAAGGAAAATTATTCAATGGATTTTCATTTAATAAAAGTACTTTTAATGATGTAATATTGCAAATCTCTAATGGTATATCATTAATTAAATTATCTGATAGATTTAAAGTTTTTAAAAATTTCATCTCTGTAATTTCAATTGGTATCTCTGTTATTCTATTATTACTCATATCCAACTCTACCAATTGTGAACACATACTTATTATTGACATTGGAAATTTTGTAATATTTGATTTAGATAATAATAAAAATGTACCATTCTCAACAATTGCACATAGTAATGCCATTGTACCTGAAACTACTAATGATGATCCACTACTATATGATGTATATGAATTAAATACGACAGTATATCCTGCACCTTGTGCTTCTCTTAATTGTGACTATTTTTTTATTCACAAAAAGTAAAAAAAAAAAAAAAAAAAAAATTAATAATTATTAATAAAATTATATTATTTTATTATTTTATTATTTTATTGTTTTTTTATTAGTTTTAAATTTTACTTACTTTTGAAACACCAGATAAAATTATTTCATCTAAAAGGTTTATATCACCCAATGTACAAGCTCTTGCTAATTCATTTTTTTTTATATGAAAAGTTAAAAGATTTGAAGATAATTTAAAAACTTCTTTCCAAGATTCATCATTTTTCCATTCAATGAATTGAAAATTTCCAGCCATTGAAACAATATCAGACATATAGGATGGTCTATCATCATTAAATAAATTTACAACGACAAAAAAAGATGGTTTAACTCCAACTGATGTAATTGGTTGTTGTTGATAAATTTGTTCAAATAATTGAGGAGATGATTGAAATTGTGGTGATGATAATGGTGATGATGATGATGATGATGATGGTGATGATGATGATGGTGATGATGATGATGGTGATGATGATGATGATGATAAAATTGATGGTGAAAGATGATGATGATAATTTTCTATTAAGCTATGAGAAGGTTCTGATAGTTTTTGTACTATTCTTTTCATTTTTTTTATTGACCTTTTATCTTTACCATCAAAGGTTATAATATTACAGGATGTAAACTTACTCTCATATTGATCATAGTAAACGATACGATAAGTTTCATTTATAATGGTTAAAGTTGTTTCATGGTTTTTCATACTATTAATTATTAAATCTTTTTTAGAACCTATCACTTCAACTCCAATTCTTGAAAATTCCATTTGTTGTTGTCTTTGTCTTTGTGACATCAATTCATCTTGCTCTAAATCCATGTTTTTTTTTTTTTTTTTTATTTATTTTCTAACCCACATTATATTTGTGTAAAATTAATAATAAAATAAAAAAAAAAATTTTCACAAAAAAAATGTGGTAGTGATTCATTTTGTGATGTAAATTTCTTTTTTTTCTTTTTTTTTATTAATTGTTTTTTTCTTTTTTTTTTTTTTTTTTTTTTTAATTTTTTTTTTTTAAAAAAAAATATGTCACACCACCAAGTGGTGAAATCACTTTTTTTTTTTTTAGGCTAATTTTGTATTTAATTTTAGAAGATATAAAAATAGAAAATATGTTGAGGAGTGATAAAAACCCCAATAAAAAAACATTATATTGTTTTTTAAAATTTTTTGAAAAAAAAACATTTATTTTTTTTTTTCTTTTTTTCTTTTTTATTTTTTTTATTTTTAAATTTTTTTTGGTGTTTACAAAATTATTTACAAAATTATTTACAAAATTATTTACAAAATTATTTACAAAATTATTTACAAAATTATTTACAATTTTTTAGTGAAATCAATGAGAATGTGATACTTTTTTCTTTTTTTTTTTCCAATTTAAAAACATATAAATAGTTAATAATTTAATTAATTTAATTTTTTACATTTTGTTTGGTATACAATAAAATAAAAAAAAAAAAAGATTTTTACAAAAAAACAATCCATTGGAGCGATAGGATAAATGTGGTAAAAAATTAATTTGTTGTGGTAATGAAAAAGGTGAATAAAAAAATAAAATAAAATAAAATAAAATACCCACTTTGAATTTTTTTTATACCATACACACACACACACACACACACACACAAACGAAAAACTTTTTCTTTTTTACAATTGCACACAGGAAATTTTTTTTTTTTTTTTTAAACTTTGTCTCTATAAAATTTGTAGAAAATCGATTTGATCTAAAGTTAAAATATTATAAGAGATATTTTCAACCTTTTCTATTAATCTTAAACCTATGTCTTCATATCCTATTAAATTGTTGTGTATATTATTTATAGTTTGAATTCTCCATTGATGTATTGAATCGTTTTGAGAATTGATATCACCAAATATAGGAATTTCTAAAATGGAAAGATTTACATCACTTGGTAATAACAAGTACTCTTTGACTAAAAGTGTATCAAAATGTTTAATTAAAAGGAATCTTCTTAATTCTGTTATTGAGTTACAAAGTTCATTCAAACTATTTATCATTAAAATCCTGTCATTTTCAGATAACATTTCTTGAGTGTTATAATTTTTTAATGTTGAGAAAACTATATTAATTTCATTAAATCTATCGATAAACCATTTATCAGAATCTCTTAAATTATTTTTGTAATGATATTCAGAATTGTAAATCCATTTGGACAAAGATAAAATGATTTCTTTATAATCAAAGAAAATTTCAAAATTTTCAAAATTGTTATCACTACTATTTTCTTTTAAACCAATTACTATACCATTTAAATTTTCAAACAAAAACAAACCTATGTTATTTTTATTATTATAATTAAAAAAAAAAAAAAAAATTTAAAAAAAAATTAATTTTTTTTTTTTTTTTTTTTGTTTTTTTTTTTTTTTACATACAAATTTCAAACCTTGTTGGATTTTCAAAAACATATAAAAGAATTTCCGACATTGTGTATAAAATGTTTTTTTTATTATTATTATTTTTTTTAATTTTAATATTTGATTATTTTATTTGTTATAGAAAAAAAAAATAAAAAATAAAAAATAAAAAATAAAATGGTATAAAAAAAAATTTGTGTTTTTAAAAAAAAATAAATAAATAAATAAAATAAAATTAAAAATGCTGCTTTATTGAAAAAAGGTGGTTAAAGGGGAATTGTAAACTACAAAATCTAATTTACCACTATATATATATATATATATATATATATAAAAGAATACAATGAATTATAGACAGGTGGTAAACCACACTTCCCACATTTAAAAAACTTCAGAAGTGTGGTTTATCACCTGTCTATAATATTCTGAATAATATTCCGCCCCACCCCCTACCACAAAAAAATTCGATTATTTTGTGTGTCATCACACATATACTTCCACACACAGACAAAACTCTCACCACACTTTGTTTTTTTTTTTTTTTTTCTACTTTACAACGGTTTATTTTTTTTCAAATAATAAATCACAATTTAAATTAACAAAGAGTTTAAAAAAAAAGAAGTTAATAAAGTAAAAAGAATAAAATTATTTATTTTTATAAATTTTTAATAAATTGAAATAGTTTTAAACCAATCAATTTTTTTTTAATTTTAAATTTTAAATATTAAAAATTGTTGAAACTTGAAATCTTGCTCTATTTTTCCAATCCTTAATAAGGTGAAAATATGATATGAAGGGTTCAGTGGTATGTATTTGGAACATTATTAAAAAGATTGTGATTTATGAATGAATAATTATATTTATTTTTACTTTTTTAATTTTATCATCTAATATTACATTATAATAACAAGTTATTAATTGAGTTGATAATTGTTGAATTAAATCAGCAATTAAATTTAAATTATTAAAAATAATTATTCTATCATTATTTGATGTTATAAAATTATTAATATATTCTTTATTATTTGATAGATTTAATAACATTAAATTTAAACTTTTTATATCATTAAATCTTTTTAAAAACCATTCATTTGGTATCTCAAGTTCATTTATTATCGGATGGTAATAATAACTTGAATTTCCAATCCAATTATATAATTGTGTTATTAAATCTGTATAGAATAATGAAGAATTTTTATTTTGAAAATCTATTGTATTTTTTTCATAAAATCTTAAAAAAATTTCGTCACAGACCACACCCCTGATTCTTAAAACTTTAGGTTAAAAAAAAAATAAAAAAAAAAATTAAAATAAAAAAAATAAAAAAATAAAAGAAAAAAAATTGAAATAAAAAAAATAAAAGAAAAAAAAAAAAAAAAAATTAAGTAAAATATTTTCCTTCAAACAGTATATTTAAACTTACTATTCTGATAACTGGCATTCATTTCATAAGTTTATTTTATATATTTATTGCTAAAAAAATATATATATATTGTGTATAAATTTTTATATATTTATGTTTTTTTTTTTTTGAATTTATAATTTTTTTTTTTAACGGAAAATAAAAAAAAATATAAAAAAATATAAAAATACTAAAATTAAAATCTAATGCAAAAAAAACAATAATTTTTTTAATTTATTATGTTTAATTGATTAACCCCTATCTCTTACTAAATGATTGAGGAAAAAAAAAAATAAAAAAAAAAAAAGAAAAAAATTGCTGGGTACAATACATGTTTGGCCATGTTAATAGAATTTCTATATATCTTGAAAAGAAAAAACTACATATTAAATCATATTAAATCTAAGTCTCATGGAAAAATTTTTGAAAATTTTATTGTTATAATGTATTAAATTTACGTTAATGCATTGTTAAAATTATATGCCGGTTGTTATAAAAAAAAATGATAGTAAAAAAAAAAATTCAAAGGTTTTTTTATTAAAATTCATATATATTCTGTCATATGTATTATGTTTTACAAATTTCGACATAAATACCACTGTGAATCTTTTCAAGGATTGAGGAGGCAAATTTAAATATAAATGTATAAATATATTTTTTATTATATATATATATATATATATATGTATATATTATTTTAGTAAAAAAAAACAATTCCTTTTTTGGTATTTTTTTTTTTTTTTGATGGGATTGACAATGTGTTAAATTTTTGAATTAAATTATGAGAAAAAAGAATTAAGTGGGGTGAGGACTTAATTTACACATAATAATATTTTTTTTTAAAAAAAAAATGAATTTTTGGGAATGGGAGGGGGTGTTATTAAATATTTAGTATTTATAAAAAGTTTTTTTTTACAGTAAATGGAAAATTAATGTCCAAATAATTAATATTGTATATTATATGATTTAAATATTGAAAAAATTTTCAACCCAAACTAACCATTCATATAATTCTTTTATTTTTTTGATCTCTATTCTGTTGTATTTTATATTAAAATTGGTGGTGCAATTTGATTTATTTTTAATAAAAAAAAATTAATTAAATATTTACTTTTAAATTGTAATGATTTTCAAAGGAAAAAAATTAAAAAAAAAAAAAAAAAAAAAAAAGGGTTAGTTTTTTTATCTGCCAAGTATCCATTTACTTTTTTAATATTATTTTTATGTTGTGTCTGAATATGTTTTCAAAAATATAAAAAAAAAAAAAAGTTTTATTTTTTTTTATTTTTTTTATTTTTTGTTTTTTTTTTTGAAGACGAAAAAAAAAAATAAAAAAAAATAAAGAAACATGATTAAAAGATTTTTAAATAAAAACAATATAAACAATTATTTTTTATATAAAACTATAAATAATAAAAGATTAATACGGAAATTTTGTAGTTTAACAACTCTTACTAATAATGATAACAATATACCTAATAATGATAAAAACTCTTTAAATAACAATAATAACAATAATATTAAAACTAATCATTATTTTAATAATAATAACAATTTTATTAAAAAAAGCAATGAAATAAAAGATGAAGATATTGAAGAGAACGAAGATATTGAGTGTATTAGTGAAAAATGTGGATTAACATTTAAAGTTCCATCAAAACTTCGAGGTAAAGAAGGATATTGTCCAAAATGTTCAAATCCTATGTTATTTAAAAAACATGAATCAAACTATAAGAGGATATTAAAAAAGAGAAGAGAGAAATATTTCAATACCTTACATGAGGAAACTAAAACCATTAAATCATTCGATCCAATAAGGAACAAACCGTATGGTTTGAGTGTTATATTAGAGGATTGTAGAAGTTTACATAATGTAGGAAGTGTATTTAGAACGTCAGATGGTGCGGGTTTCAATCATATCTATCTATGTGGTCTAACTGGTCATCCACCAAATGATCAAATATCAAAAGCATCATTAGGTTCTGAGGATATGGTAGATTGGTCATTCTCAAATGATACAATTAGTGTTATAAAGAAATTAAAAGAATTAAATGTTTTAATCATTGGTATTGAACAAACCCAAAACTCTGTATCTTTATTAAATTCATTAGACAAAATTAAACAATTGTCAATGATATCATCATCATCATCATTATCATCATCAATATCATCATCATCATCATCATCATCATCATCATCATCATCATCATCATCATTATCATTATCATCATCATCATCATCATTATCATCATCATCATCATCAAAGAAAGAGGAGGAACCCCGTCCAATAACAATAATTATGGGTAATGAAGTTGCTGGTCTATCTGATCAAGCAATTGAATTATGTGATTTAATTTGTGAACTACCAATGATGGGTAATAAGAGATCTCTAAATGTTAGTATAACTTATGGTATCGTCTCTTATTTTCTTTCTCATCATTTTGAATCATTGGTAAAAAGTAAAAAATAAAAAATAAAATAATAAAAAATAAAAAATTATTTATTTTCTATAAATATATTATTTTGTAAAAAAAAAAAAAAGAAATCCAAACCATTAAATTATTGAAACTGTTATCATCAATTTCAATTATAACCTAATCTTTTTTTTTTTAATTTCTTCAATAAATCTTTTCAAATAACCATCAGGATTGCAATTATTGTTTATTTTATTTAATATTAACTATTTATGTAATTCTTAACATTGGAATATTTTTATAAAACATCTTTTAAAAAAAAAAAAAAAATAACAAAATAAAATAAAACAAAAAAAAGAACAATCCAAAGAAAAATTAGGAAAAAAAAAAACTTATTTTAACATTGATCCCTTTTTTTTTTAAAATAATTTTTTTTTTTTTTAATTAAATTATAAAAATCAAGATTTTTTTAATTTGATATTTTTTTTTTTTTAATTAATTGATTTTTTTTTTTTTTTTTTAAATTTGAATAAAAAAATTGATATTCTTTTTTTTTTTTTTTTTTTTTTTTTATAATTTTTCTATATTTTTTTTTCCCTATATTAAATATTCAATCAATTTATTTTTTTTATTTTCCTTTTTTTTATTTTTTTTTTCTTTATATTCAAATCAATTTTACTTTACGATGGGATTTAAATTTTTTTTTTGGTGGAACAACAAAGGATCAAATAATAATTGTCCAGGTGGTAAATTAATTATTTTATTACATTTAAAATTTTTTTTTTTTTTTTTTTTTTTTTTCATAAACTAAATTTTTATTATAATTTTATAATTTAGGTTCAAATACATCACCCCCAAAATTCTCTCAATAAGGAGAAGTTAAAACCATCACTAGCGTAGTCAACTAAATAATCTTAAAAAATATGGTTTGACTTAAAGTAAATTAAATAATAAAATAATTCCAATACCCTTTTTATTTTTTCTTTGGTTTCAAAAAAAAAAAACCATGGATGTTAAAAAAGGTTCCTCAACTAAAAGAGTTTATTTAAAAATTTCTAAAAAAAGAAGTTTAAAGAATATTTTAAAATAGATAGTTTATATTTAGTGTTTTATTTATTTGAAAGATATATTATTAGTTCTCAATAATTTCCTTAATTTTTTGATTATTAAAGTTAATCTCATCATTTATAAAATAAATTCTGCCACTTCTCATTATTTTTGTATATATATCACACAGTACTTACCTAGATATAGAAGTTTGATTATAAAAATAATAAAATAAAAGTTAAAACAATAAATTTTTTTTTTTTTTTTTTTTAAAAAACGCTTCTTTTTTTTTTTTTTTTTTATATATTATATTTTATTTATAGAACAAGAATTAAATTTAATCTAAATCTTCTTCAGTAGCTTTACCAGAGAAGTTACCTGGGTTTTCACCACCTTGTTGACCGTAAACTTTAGAGATGATTGGTGAGCAAACAGCTTCTAAGTCTTTCATGGCTTTTTCGTATTCTTCTTTGGTGGCGGAATCGTTGGCGTGTAACCAGTTGATGGCTTCATCGGATTTTTCTTCGACGGTCTTACGATCTTCTTTTGATAATTTGGCAGCGATCTTATCGTCTTTAATGGTGCTACGAACGGTGTAAGCGTAGTTTTCTAATTTGTTCTTTGATTCAACAACTTCACGTTGAGCTTCATCTTGAGCTTTGAACATTTCAGCGTCTTTAACCATCTTTTCGATTTGTTCGGCAGTGAGTCTACCTTTATCGTTGGTAATGGTAATTTTGTGTTTGTTACCAGTTGATTTATCTTCAGCAGAGACGTTTAAGATACCGTTGGCATCAATATCGAAGGTAACTTCAATTTGTGGGACACCACGTGGAGCTGGTGGGATATTGGTTAATTCGAATTTACCTAATAAGTTGTTATCACGAGTCATAGCACGTTCACCTTCGTAGACTTGAACTAAGACACCAGTTTGGTTATCAGAGTAGGTAGAGAAGGTTTGGTTCTTCTTACATGGGATGGTGGTATTTCTTGGGATGAGGGTAGTCATGACACCACCAGCAGTTTCGAGACCCATAGATAATGGAGCAACATCTAACAATAAGATATCAGCAACTTTAGCACCACCTTCGTTGGAGAGAATAGCAGCTTGGACGGCAGCACCGTAAGCGACGGCTTCATCTGGATTGATGGATTTGTTGAGTTCTTTACCGTTGAAATGGTCTTGTAATAATTGTTGTACCTTTGGAATACGAGTTGAACCACCGACTAAGACGATTTCGTGAATGGTCTTCTTGTCTAATTTGGAGTCTTTTAAGACTTTGTCGACTGGGTCTAAACAACCACGGAAGAGATCAGCACAGAGTTCTTCGAAACGAGCTCTGGTGATTGAGGTGTAGAAATCAATACCTTCAAAGAGTGAATCAATTTCAATTGAGGCTTGGGCGGATGAGGATAAAGTTCTCTTGGCACGTTCACAAGCAGTTCTTAAACGACGGAGAGCACGTTGGTTGGTCATTAAATCTTTCTTGTGTTTACGTTTGAATTCATCGACAAAGTGATTGACGAGACGATTATCAAAATCTTCACCACCTAAATGGGTATCACCAGCGGTAGCTTTGACTTCAAAGACACCATCTTCAATGGTAAGGAGGGAAACATCGAATGTACCACCACCTAAATCGAAAATTAAGATGTTACGTTCACCTTGTGATTTCTTTTCGAGACCGTAGGCAATAGCAGCGGCAGTTGGTTCATTGATAATACGTTGGACGTTTAATTTAGCAATGGCACCTGCATCTTTGGTGGCTTGACGTTGGCTATCATTGAAGTAAGCTGGAACAGTAATGACGGCGTTGTTGATGGCTTTACCGAGGTAAGCTTCAGCGGTTTCTTTCATTTTTAAGAGAACCATTGAAGAAACTTCTTCTGGGGAGAAGGTTTTAACTTCACCTTTGAATTCAACTTGGAGATGTGGTTTGTCACCTTCCTTGGAGATGACTTTGAATGGCCAATGTTTCATATCAGCTTGGATGACTGGGTCAGAGAATTTACGACCGATCAAACGTTTGGCATCAAAGATGGTGTTGGTTGGATTCATGGCAACTTGATTCTTAGCAGCATCACCAATTAAACGTTCAGTTTCGTTGAAAGCAACGTATGATGGGGTGGTTCTGTTACCTTGATCGTTAGCAATGATTTCAACACGATCATTTTGCCAGACACCAACACATGAGTAAGTAGTACCTAAATCAATACCAATTGAGGAAGACATTTTATATTACTAAAATTTTAAATTTAAAAAAAAAAAGATTAATAATTTGATCAAATAAATTGATTGATTTTTTTTTTTTGATTTTATATATTTATTTCTATTATTATTATTATTATTATTATTATTATTTATTATTTATTATTTATTATTTATTATTTTTATTGTTACAATTTATTATTATTTTATAACTTTATGATTTATTTTAAATATTTTGTATTATTTATTTATTTTTGTTTATATTTTTTTTTTTTTTTTTTTTATTATTTATATCTAAAATCAAATTCATTATTTTTTTTTTTTTTTTTTTTTTATTATTAAAAAAATAAAAAAAAGATAACATACTCTGTAAAATACTTTGGATGATTACACAAAATGAAAAAATAAAAAAAATTTCTTTAAAAACCTCAAAAGATTTCGACATATTTTTTTAAAAAATTAAAAAAAAAATTAAATAAAATTTAAGAAAAACGAAACTGAACTTTCAAACCAGATATCATCAAATTTTCGCCCACTATTCACCCAATTCTATTTATAAAAATTAAAAAACTCGTTTTTTTCAAATTTTATTTTTTTTTATATTTATTTATTTTTTATTTTTTCACAATATCCGAAAAAAAAAAGAAACGATAGCGTTATTGAAGTTAAAAAAGTAATTTAAATTATCAAAAAAAAAAAAAAAAAAAAAAAAAAAAGAAATAAAAAAGTTAACTTGAAAACAACAAATTATTTATATATTTTTTTGAAAAAATAAAATATATTATTCAAAATAAATTTTGTTTTTGTTTGAGTTTTCTAAAAATGTACTTTAGATTTTTATTTATTAGGGATATTTCGAGAAAACTGTAACCAGTTTTGTTTTTAATAATTATTTTATTTATTTATTTTTATTTTTTATTTTTTCTGCTCTGAAAAAAGAAAACAACACAAAATTGCAAAATCTAATTTTTAAATAATAGTATATTTTGGACCATAAATAAGCATATTATTCATGAGTTTTTTTTTGACCCTTATAAAAATTTAATTTAAATTAAAATCTCCTTTTTTAAATAAAAAAATAATAAATAAAAAATAAGTGATATTTAAGGTATAATATTTTTTGTTTCTTTAAACTTTGGAAAGTTTGGTTTTAAACTAAAGTATTTTTTTCAAGAACAGAAATATTGGAAATTGTTTTTTACTCTTTTTGTTGATTTTTTATTCCCTTCTGTGTTTTTTATTTATTATTTTTTTTTTTTTTTAGTTTATAATAAAATAACCACACCTAATTTAAACTTTCTGCACCTTTGTAAAAAGCCCTTTTGGAGTCTGTTCTAAATTTTTTTTATTTTTCCTTTCTTTACTCACCTTCAATTTTAGAAAAAAAAACTCGCTTAGGTTTTAAGAAAACTTTTTTCCATTAATATATACTGTTTTTTCATTTTCTTTTTTATAAAAGTATGAACTAAAATTGAAATAAAAAAGGGTGAATGTGGAAATTTTTTTAAAAAAAAAAAAAAATGAAAAGAATTTTTTTTTTTTTTTTTTTTAAAATTATAAAATAAATTTGAAGGTCTCTATATATATATATATATGAAAAATGATGAAACAAGACGATATATCTTTTAGAATAACACTGAATCATTTAAAACAAGATTTAGTTGGTTTGGAAAAATTTGAGGATAATAAACTTTATCAAGATTTTATATCTGAAAGATTCAAACAACATCTTTTACAACAACATGAAAGACATAATCAAGGTCATAATGATGAGAAACTAGAACATCAAGATCATAATGAACAAAAACAAGAAAAACAAGAGGAAATTTCACAAAAATCAGCAATAGAAGATACCAATGAAATTAACAATAACAACAATAATGATGATATCCTTAGAAATAAATCGATTGATATATTCGATTTAATATTAGCAAATGTTAATGTAGATGAAATTGATGAAGATTACGTTTATATTAGAGAAATTGACAATGATTTATATTTAAAAGATATAAACACAACCTCTCCAATTTTAGATAATAATAATACTAATAATAATATTGATAAAAATAATGATAATAATATTGAAAATAATAGTTCAAACCAAGATGATCTTGATCAAAATAAAAACAATGAATCAAACGATAGAGATAGTAATGATGATAATGATAGAAATAATGGTGAGGATAAATTAAAGAGTGAAAAAAAAAAGGTTACTAAAAAAACTAAAAATGAAAACAAAAAACAAAATGATGATAAAGAATCAATGGAAAATCTAATCTTAAGCGACGATGACGATGATAATGATATTAACAATGACAGTAGTGAGAATGAAGAGGAGGAAAAAGAAGATGAAGATGAAGATGAAAATAAAGAAGAAAAAGAAAATAATAAAATGAAAAGAGGTAAATAGTCAACTATTGACAATTTAAAATATAATAATAGTTTATTAACTATTTTTTTTTTCAAAAGAAATAAGAGAAAATAAAAAGAACATGATAAAAAAAATTAAAGAATTAAAAGCACATGACGATACTTTCAATGAAGCTTTTAAATTTATAGATATCAATAAATGGTTACAAACTAAAGGTTCAGATATCATTTCAAATGAAGGTTCTTTGGAATATGATATAAGGGATTGCATGAACACATTAGAAGATAAAATTAATGAATTAAATAATTTAATAGAGATTTCATCACTTGGCAATAATGGTAAAACTATTAACAATAAATCAAAATTGTCTTTTTCTTCAAATACAGCGAATCAAGAAGATGACGAGGACATTAGATAAAAAAATAAATAAAAAAATAAAATTAAAAAAATATTGATTTTTTGGCTGAATTCAAAATTTTATTTAATTATTCATAAGAAAAAAAAGAAAAACAAAGAGAATTTATAATGATCATATTCTCTTGTTAATTATGGTGATTAAGAGATATTTCGATTGATACATCTAATATGTAAGTGAGTTTTATATGTGTATATTATCTTCTTTCATAAATATTTCTGAAATGTAGACAAGTTAGGGTCATTACTCAAGTAAATTGTCGAAATATCATCCTTTTAATCATCTTCTTTGTTTACAACTTCAATCTAAATATAAAAATTACTATTTGTATTACATATATATCAATATTGACTGTCACTAATTGATAGAAAATATTTAAAATGTTAATATTAATTAATTTTTTTTGTAATTTTTTTTTTTTTTTTTTTTTTTTTTTGAAGATTTTTTTTCTTTGGAGTCAGATTTAAATTGTAAGATCGTCTATCATAAGTTTCAGCTAATGTAGATAATTTTGATCATCATTCTAAAAAAAAAAAAATAATAACATAAATAAAAAAAATTTCACTTACACTCAAAAGAAATTCATTTTATCTATATTTTACTTGCAGTAAATAATACTAAGGAAGAAAAAAGAAAAAAATTAGTTATACATATTAATATATAAATTTTTTTTTTTTTTTTTTTTTTTTTTTTTTTTTGACATTTTAAGTATCTTTTGCTTAAAAGATTGATCATATAATCAGTTGTAAATAGTAATGTTTCGTCTATCATAGGTTTCAGCTAATGTAGATAATTTTTGGTCATCATCGTAATCAATCTTTTAAAATACTATAAAAAAAAAAAAAAAAAAATATAAATTATAAAGAGAAAACTTACAAATGGACGGTTTTGTTTATAAAACAAACTAAAATGCAAAATGAAATTTTTTTTTTTTTTTCAAGCACAAAAACTTTTTTTTAAAAAAAAAAAAAAGTAAAAAATACTGCAGGCAAAAATTTTCAAAAAAAAAAAAAAATATAAAAAAAAAATAAAAAAAAAAAAAATAATAAAATTTTACACTATCTTTTATTAACACTTAATTTTCCTTTTGTCCTTTTCTATTTCTCTTTTTTTTTTTTTTTTTTTTTTTTTTTTTTTTACATTTTTTTTAATTTAATTAATTTTATTTTTATTTTTTCTTTTTTTTATTTCTTTTTTTTAAAATTTTTATTTTTTTTTATCTATTTATTTATTTATTTATTTATTTTGTTGTACATTATTGCAATCACAAAGTAGAGAATTCTCTTACGCATTGTTTTCTTCTTTTTTTAATATATATTTTTTTTTTTTTTTTTTTTTAATCAAACGAGAGAGAGAGAATTAAATGACTGATCATAGTAATAATAATAATAATAATAATAATAATAACAACACCACAGATATTAATAGTAGTAGTAATACCAATACGAATGTTTTATCACAAGAGCTATTGGATATATTAAATTCATTAGCTGATACATTTATAAATGAGTCTAATTATTCTTCGTTTGAAGATTTATTCATGTCGATAGAGGAAGCATATTGGTATTACATTGATATTCATTTGATCCAAAACACTAGGTTACCAAAACCTGATCTACAAAACTTTGCGGAAATGAGTAAGTTTCCTTTTTTATTCTCATTTTTTAAAGTTTTTAAATTTTAATTTTTTTTTTTTTTTTTATTTTATATAACCTATTGTTACAATTTATTACTTTTATTTTATTTATTTTTTTATTTTATTTATTTTTTGACACAAATATAAATAATTATTAACAAATAATAATAATAATAATAATAATAATAATAATAATAATAATAATAATAATAATAATAATAATAATAATAATAATAATAATAATAATAATAATAATAATAATAATAATAATAATAATAATAATAATAATAATAATAATAATAATAATAATAATAATAATAATAATAATAATAATAATAAGTGTTACAAAATAATGAAAGATTGTTACCATTTCATACGGCATTATTAGCTGCATCAACATATAGTGGTATGGTTAAAAAATTTGAAGCATTTAAAAGATTAATACCGAAATATGGCGCGATCATTTTAAATAAAGATATGAGTAAAGTAGTGCTAGTTAAAGAGCAATGGTGGGGATGGGGTTTCCCCAAAGGTAAAGGTAAAGAGGGTGAAACTGAAACCCAAAGTGCCTCAAGAGAGGTATTCGAAGAGATTGGTTTCGATATTTCAAGTTATATAAAAAAAGATGCTTTCATTCAAAAAGAAAATCATGGTGTCATTAAAAAGTTCTTCATTTGTGTTGGTGTCGATGAATTAACTGATTTTGAAACCCATACAAGATATGAAATTAGTGTATGTAAATTAAAATAATAAATAATAATAGTAATTAATAATAACTAATATTAATTAATAATATAAATATTTTTATTTTAAATATTTAAATAATTTCTATGTTTGTATATATATATATATATATATGTATATATAGAGAATTAAATGGCATTTAATTGATGATCTACCATTATTTCATAGTAGACAATCACATCAATATGCAGCTATTATATCATATGTTAAGCCATTGATAACATGGATAGATAATAAAAGAATGGAGAATGGTTTAGAACCAATCCATAGAGGTAATTCAAATAGTAATGAAAGTGGTAATATAGGTGATTTCTCATTTAAATATAAATGGACACCACAAAAAAATAAAATTAAAAATACTCAACAGCAACAACATCACCAGCCTGAAGATGATAACGAAATCATATTAAGCAATGAGGTTGAAAGTATACAACTATCACAATATATAGATGAATTTAAATCATTTCTAAATGAAAAACAATCATTATCAACAAGTGGTAATAATACTCCAAAATTAAATTCAAACTTGTCTAAAAAGATTGAGCAACAACAACAACAACAACAACAACAACAACAAAAACAACATCCACAGCAGCAACAACATCCACAACAACAACACCCACAACAGCATCACCAGCAACACCCACAACAGTTATATCAACAACAACAACAACAACCACAACCACAACCACAACAACAACAACAACCACAACCACAACAACAACAACAACAATCTTACCTCCCAAATTATCAACAGCAACAACAAAATATTCAAAACCAACAAAACTTCCAAAACCAAGTATTATTAAACTTTCAAAATCAACAACAAAACTTTCAAAATAATCAACAAAACTTTCAACAACAAAACTTTCAAAATCAACAAAACTTCCAAAACCAATTGCAAAACTTTCAAAATCAAAACCAATCGCCAAACTTTCAAAATCAACAACAAAATTTTCAAAATCAACAAAGATTTATGCAAAAACAATTCCAACAACAATTTAAATAAAAGAAATTTTGTAAATTTAAAAATAAACAAAAAAAAACACAATTATGACTCAAAAAAAAAAAAAAATAAATAAAAAATAAATATTATTTTTTTTTTATAATAAATTATAGAGAAGTGTACACCTAAAAACAACATTTTTAATGTTGTTTTTTTTTAATTTTATTTTTAGACTTTTTTTTTTCCAATTTTTTTTCCAATTTTTTTTTTTTTTTTATATTAAATATTTGTTAAGGAAAATTTAGTTTCCACCTTTATCCTCACACCATTCATTTTCTTTTCTAATTTGTTCTTCTTCTTCTGGGGTGAAATCATTTTTAATATTGAAAATCTTTCTAATTTCCTCTGGGGTTTTACCTCTGATCATATTGGCAACTGTTTTACAGGTGACATCTAATAATGGTTTGATATCTAAGTAATTTGCAGCTAAGATTAATTCGAATAAGGTTGGTTGATCAACTTTACAGAAATCTCTGTCATATGGTGGGATATCGTCTAATCTCTTTTCATCTTTTTTTTCATCTCCTTGTGGTGATGGATGTTGGTGGTGGTGTCTGCAATAGTCAAGAACCTTTTCTAAAATAGTGCTAGTAACATTTGGTAATGGAATTGGAGCATCTGATTCACCAATATCTAAAAAATAAATAAAAAAAAAAAAGAATTAATATTGATTTTTTTTTTTTTTTTTTTTTCCTATTCCAATTTTTTTTTTTTTTTTTTAATTTTATATTTTTTTTTTTTTTTTTTTTTTTTTTCTTAACTAATTTTTTTTTTTTGTGTGTTTTTTATTTGTTTTTAAATTTAATTTTTTTACATACCTTCAATCATATTCTTGATTGTGACAGACATACAAGCAATTTCTTTTTCGATTTCAAAGACTTTTTCGTCTGATGATTCTAATTTTACTAAAGACATTTTTTTCTTAATAAAAAGTTTGGGTGTATATGAGCTTAATTTATTGTGGGGTTGGAGTAAATAATTAAATTTTAAAAAAAAAAAAACTCAATTTAAAAAAAACTGAATTTTGAAAAAAAAAAATTAAAAAAAAAGAAAAAAAAAAGAAAATATTGAAAAAAAAAGTTTGCCACCTGTGTCACAAATATCTTAAAAATTTTCGTTGAATTCCCCTATTTCTAGAGGTATTCTTTCTATTAAATTTCTTGGCAAATTTATTTGATGATGCACACAAATAAAATAATAGAGATAAATAAAAAAAAAAATTAAATAAATAAAAAAAAAGTGTAAAAATAAATAAACTAAAAAAATAAGTGAAATTAAATACAAAATAAAAAAAAAATAAAAAATAAAAAAATAAAAAAATAAAAAAAAGAGAAAAAAGCACAAAAATAGAAATTTTTTTTTTTTCAAAAATAAAAAATAAAATAAAAAAGGATGCCAATCATACAAATATATATATTTATGTCTAAATATATTTGTAATTATATAAATTTATATTGTAAGATATAATGGACGAAAAAGTGAGAGAATTTGTGAAACCACAGTGATGCTCAATTATCACTTTAATATTTAATTTTTTTTTTTTTTTTTTTTAATTTTTTTTTTCTTTGTGTTTATTACACACTCCTTAGGGGAGTGTTGTGTTGTTTTGTTTTGTTTTTTTTTGTTTTTGTTTTTATTTTTATTTTTTTATTTTTTATTTTTTTTTTTTTGTATTTATTATTATTATTTTTTTTTAAATTTTTTAATTTGAATTTAATTTTTTTATTTTTTTTTTTATTTTTATATTTATTTTTATTTTTATCATTTATTTTTTTTTGGTTATTTTTAAATAAAGTACAATTTTTATTCTTTTTTTTTTTTTTTGTCTTGTTTTTTTCATTTTAATTCTTTAGAAGGATAATGTAAGGATAATAAAAAAAATAATAAAAAACACATATTATTGGATAGGAAATAAACTGCACTTTTTTTTTCGAGTGTTTCCATTTTGGGGAAGTTGTACAAAGAATTTTTTTTTTTTTTTTATTCAAATGAATGGATAACAATCGCACGAATGGCTAATAATAACCCATTTTTTTTTTTTTAAATTTTTATAAAAAATATCAATATCTAAAAGAAAAAAAAAAAAAAAAAAAAAAAAATTCAAAAAAAAAAAATTTATCTTCCCAAGCTTTTTTCTCTTTTTTTTTTAATTTTTTTTTTTTTAATTTTTTTTCTTTTAATTATAGTTATTAATATTTTTATCCTTTAAAAAAACAACACAAAAAAACCAAAAAACCAAAAAAAATGTCACCAAGACCAGAGAGTATTAAAAAAGTAATGGATGTGTTAGGTGATTTTAATCCATCAGAAGATAAAATTAAGAAAACATTAGGTATAGACGAAGATGAAATGAGGATGATTAACGAGGAAAAAAATACAGTTACCTCACCAGCAAAAGATAGAATTCCAATAAATAGAAAACTAACTAAAAAAGCTCAAGATACATTAGGAATTAATTTATCAAAAGAAAAAGTATATTAACCTTGATTATATATTAAAAAAAATAAAGCAATTATTTTATATTCTAATAATATATTTTTAACTATTTATTATTATTTCAAAATTTAAAGTTAATGGATGTTTTAGGGGTTGATGAAAACACAATAAATTGTGCAGCCTCAGAAGAGAGTGAGCACAAAGAGAATAAAATTAAATTAAAAAGAGAGAATTCAATTACTACCAATAAAAGATCATTACAAAAAGCACTTTCAAAGATGGGTATAGATGCATCATCGGTAAAATTATCAAGAACTTTAGGAATCTCTAAAAATGAGTTACCAAATGCAACAAACAAAGAATCTGCATTTAAATCTTCATCATTACACCTTTTATTTTTTATAGCAGTTGGTATACTATTAATTGCATTGGCTTTTATTTTAAAACAAAAAGAAAATATTTTGAATTTTAAAAATATTCTACATCAACAACCTCAATTTAATTCAAATCAACATCATCACCATCATCATTTTGATAATTAAAATTTGATATCTCTCTTTCTCTTTCTTCCTTTCTTCTTTTATTACATTTCTCTAGTTTCTTTATTTAAATTATTGATTTTATATAATAATATTAATTAATAATTAATAGCAAAAACAAAACAACAAGAACAACAACAACAAGAACACCAACAACAATAATAATAATAATCAAAAAATAATATCAATGATTTCAAACTAAGCACTTTGTATCGTTTTCAGACCTTATTGTATATATTTCCATTTTTATAGAAAACCAAACTGTATAATTTTTCTTTTTTTTCTTTTTTTTTCTTGTAAAAAAAAATAAAACAAATAAATAAAATCTAAACACAAAATATTTCCATAGCGACAAGAATTTTATTTTTAAAAATTTTATTCTTATTTAATAATTTTTGTTCACACCAAAATGACTTTTAAAGATTATTTCATAACTAATCCCGCAATAAATTGGTTTGTGAAAACATGAAAATGTTTTTTTTTTTTTATTAAGATATATACAATTTTACTTTTATTATTTTTTTCTTTAAATGTTAATAGATTATTGTTGTTTTTATTGTTCTTTGTAATCAGAGATACCGTCAGTATAAATACCAAAAGGCTAAAAAAGAAAAAAAAATATATAAGTTAATATTAAATTTTTTATGATTTTTAAAAAAAAAAAAGAATTTAAATATTGTTAATTATTATTTACCTTTTCACTTTCGGGAAGTGATGGAGAATCATAGATTTTACAAATTCTCATTTCACCTTTACCTTTACGTAAGGATAAACGGGTGGTGGAGGAGTGAGCCATAATATGACCACCGATTGGTTTCTTTGGGTCGGGATTAAACATACCACCAGCACCATCAACAGATGCAACGACTTGGTTGGTAATAACAACGGCAACACCAAATTCATCGGCTAATCTTTGAAGTGTACGTAGGAAACGAGCTAAATGTTTTTGTCTGTCAGCCAACTCACCTCTACCAGCATAATCAGTTCTGTATAATGCGGTGGCGGAGTCAACAATCAATAAAGCGTAACGTGACTCACTCATCATTGCAGATGCTTGAACCAATAACTCAAGTTGATGATCACTGTTATATGCACGTGCATATGAAACATTGTCTAAAACATGTTCACCATTTAAATTGTATCTCTCAGCAATTGCTAATAATCTCTCTGGACGGAATGTTCCCTCTGTATCAATATATAATGCACGACCTTCACCACCACCTTGACTGTAACCAAGTTGGCATGTGACACATAATGTATGACAAATTTGAGTTTTACCAGTCCTAAACTATATAAAAAAAATGGATTAATGACTAACTCTAATAAAATAAATAAAAATAAATTAAACTTACTTCACCAAAAATTTCAGTGATTGAACCAGACTCAATACCACCATCTAATAAAGAATCGAATTCTTTTGAACCAGTTGTAATTTGAATGATTTCAGCTCTAGCTTTATTTATATCAGTTGCGGTACGGAAACCCATAAATACTAATTTCTTTGCTTCTGCTAAAAGTTTGTCAGCTTTTTGTTCAGAGATACCTTTAATACCTGTCAATGTTTTCTTTGTTGTGTATGCAACAGCTTGAACTGTATTTAAACCTTGTTCTTGAAGTTTCTTTAAATCTGCTGCAGAAATACCATTTCCCTCTAATTTATTAATTGATAAATATGACTCTTCCTCTTCTTCTTCTTCCTCTTCTTGTTGTTGCTCATTCTCAACATCAACTTCTTCTTCTTCTTGTCTATTTTGTTGTCTTGATGCCATCTTTAATTTATATTATTATTATTATTATTATTTTTTATTATACAAATTATTATTATTATTATTATTGAGTTTTGATATAAAAGATATATCTTGTGAATGAATTAATGAAATGAAAAAAATAAAAAATAAAATTTAAATATAAAAAAAAAAATTTAAAAAAAAATAAAAAAATAAAATTTTCATTTTTTCTAAGAAATTTTGAAATATTAATAAATGTTGTGATTTTTTAAAAAAAAGATTCGAAAAAAAAAATATAAAAAAAAAATACAGTCTTTTAAACAAAAAAGAAATAAAACGGATTTTTTTAAATAAGCGAGTTGTATAAATAACTAAAATTTTATTTAGGGTTTAAATATATTAATAACTCTTGTTATTCTACTCCTGCAAATTGGGCACTTTTTTAATTTTAGCGAACACAAAGAGCAACAACTCAAATGACCGCATTCTAAAAAAACAGTATTAATTTCATTATCCATACAAACTATACAAAGATCTTTATCGGATCCATCCTTACTATAATTAGTTATATTATTAGTATTATTATTATTATTATTATTATTGATGTTGTTACTATTCGACGTGGTAGTCGTTTGAGGTTTTGATTTTTTAATGTTACAATTATTATCATCTACATTTTCATCGCTAGCTTCATCTTCAGAATTTAAGAATGTTGGTAAATCTTCAACATTTTCATCGCTGGCTCTTTCTTTTTCTTTTTCTTTTTCTTTTTCTTTTTCTTTTTCTTTTTCTTTTTCTTTTTTTTTTTCTTTATCTTTATCATTTTTACACGATGAAGACTTTCTATTTTTAGTAGGTGATTTGCTTATATCACTACCACAACTATCAACAGTAAAAAATGAACTTGGTGATGTTGAAAATGTATTATTATTATTATTATTATTATTATTATTATTATTATTATTATTATTATTATTATTATTATTATTATTATTATTATTATTATTATTATTATTATTATTAATTGTTGATAATGGTGGTAGTAAATCATTATCTAAAGGACCAATTGGATATTTTAATTTTGTAGAGAATGAAAGGATAAAAGCCAAAATACTTTTAAATACATCAGGTGGTTTTTGAAGTGTTAAACCACCATTGGCAGTGGAGGCAGGATATAATAGACAATGTCTAATATGATTTGAAGAATCCACGAATGTTATAGCAAAAGCACCAACAATAGTTTTACTACAACGTAAGAGATAGTAACCTGGTTGTTGTCTAGAGAGTAATTGAGTTGCTTCAATACCAGATATGAAACCACTAAAGATCTTTGAATTTATAACATCTTGAAAGATACCAAGTGACACTGATAGTGGTCCAAACCACTTTATAAACACTGATAACTTAAAGGGTGTGACGTAACCATCTCGAGTAAAATCTAATGTATATCTTAAACTGGATTCATAGGTTAATATCTCTTTATTAAAAAACTTTTGAAATCCTTTAAAAAATATTGACCATGGAACATAGGTTGATTTATTTCCTCCAAATTGATTCCATAATACTTTTGCTTCATTACTCAATAATTCATATGGATTATAAATTTCAATATTATTATTATTATTATTATTATTATTATTATTATTATTATTATTATTATTATTATTATTATTATTATTATTATTATTATTATTATTATTATTATTATTATTATTATTATTATTATTATTATTATTATTATTATTATTATTATTATTATTATTATTATTATTATTATTATTATTATTATTATTATTATTATTATTATTATTATTATTATTATTATTATTATTATTATTAATATTAATATTATTAATATTTGAATTTGAAGGGAATAATGCTAATAATTGATCAACTGATTGTTTTAGAATTGAATCAACTTTTAATAAATTATTTATAATTAAATTTGAAGTGAAAGAGTTTGCTGTGTTAATTGTTGTATTAAAAGTAGTGACAGTTGATGTAGGTGATAAAAGTTTTAATAAGAGTTGTTGAAATTGTATTATGTCTGAATATAGTTTACTTATACAAAATATAAATGATTCTATACCGTATTCAATGGTTTTAGTCTCATTGGTCATTATTTTTGCATCAACTGATAGGTTGAAGTTTATGTTATTCTCATTTTCATAATGAATATAATGAACCAATGATGTCTTTATAAATTGTATAGTATTATTTAATTCAGAATATTCTTGATCATTTAATAGTGTTTTAGATTTAAATAAATTTAAATCTTTAATAACTTTATCAATAATTACTATTAATTCTGTTATATTGTTTTTATATGATATCGTTGTGATTGTTGTCGTTTTTATTGTAGTACCATTATTATTATTATTATTATTATTATTATTGTTGTTGTTATTGTTATCGCTACTGTTATTGTGGGTCAGTGAAGGAATACTTAAAAATGAAGGTATATTTGATTTACTGCTTGTTTTTGGCATTTTATCTATTTATTTATTTTTTTTTTATTTTTTTTTTTTTTTTTGAAAATGTTTAATTTATTTTTTATTTTTATTTTTTATTTTTTTTTTTTATTTTTATTTATTCACAACAAAAATATTAATTTCATTTATTCATAGTAAACAAAATTACAAAATATTGATATATTAAACCTAAAACACTTCACACACACACACACATATAAAACAAAAGAAATAAAAAAAAATAAAAATAAAAAAAAATAATTAGAAAATATTTTTCTGTATAATTTGATTTTATAAAAAAAAAAAAATTTTAAGAATTGATCAAATTTGTGTTGTGTGTAGCTTTTTTGATTAGAAAATTAATCAACAAAAAAAAAAAAATGAAAAAAAAAATTCATAAAAATTTCTGATTATTGTCACTAAACAAAAAGGGTTTTTTTTTTTTTTTTAAATTTTTTTTTTTTTTTGAATTATTTTATTTTTTTTTTTTAAATTTTTATATACATTTATTTATTAATCATTAGATTGAAAAAAAAAAAAAAAAAAAAAAAAAAAAAAAAAATCAGTTTTTTAGTGTAAATCTTCCTACTAATTAAATAGTGAAAAACTTTAACTCAATCCATTTTATTTCTCTTTCTTAAAAAATTTCATTTTTTTTTGTTTTTTTCACACAGATATTTTTATAAAAATGATGAGTAAAAAAAAAAATCTAATTATCTTAATTTTTTATGTCACAAAAATAAAAAAATTTCAAAAAAAAAAAAAAAAAAAAATTATACCCAGTGAAGTTTATTTAAAAGTACAAATTTTATTTTATTTTTTATTTATTTTAAAGTTACAAATAATTTCATGATGAAAGAATCAGTTCCATCAGGGAATTCGATTGTAGATGCATTAACGAAACCCAATGGATGTGCTTTCTTTACACAATCAATAGTTAAAAACTTTGTCCAATTAATTGCTTTGATGATTTTAGTTTGATCAGCTGTATTTGATGATAATGAAATAACCAATGTATCTTCATTTACACCTGGAATTGATTGTGCAATAGTTTGTTTTAATTGTTTAATTGTTAATGATTCTTGGAAAAACACTTTTACAATACCACTATTTGGTAATTTAATCTATTGATTTTTTTTTTATATTTTTTTTATCAAATATTAAAAATTTGAATTTTTAATTTATTTAGTATTGTAATATAAGGAATACATACAATACAATTATAATCAGCCATTTATCTATTAATTTATCTCTTTTTTTTTTTATTATTTTTTTTTCAACCAAATTTTTTATTTTTTCATTAGTTTTTTTTTTTTTTTTATTTTTTTATTTTTTCATTTTTTATTTTTTTTTTTTATCAAAAAACCCATTTTTCTTTCAAAGAAAAAAAAACCTATCGATTAAAAAAAAAAAAAAAAAAAAAATTTTAAAAATAAATTATTATAAAAAAGTTTAAAAATACTTTAAAGGAATCAATTTTTATTTTTATTTTTTTTATTTTTTTTTAATTTTATTTTTTTATTTTTATTTATTTAATAATAAAAAAATAATAATTTAAAATTAAAAAACTATATATAATTTAAAAGAAGAGTTAATCTGATTGATACATTGGATTTTCACCATTTCCTGCAGGATTTTCATACAAAGGATTAGAATTTAAAGATGCAAGTGAATTATTATTTGAAGCAACCCAAGCATCATAACCTTTTTTAGAGGCTATTGCAATTGCCACAGCAACTACACCTGCAGCTACAGAGACACCAACGATTACAGATGTTGAAATGATAGCAGCAGGTTTACAAACAAAAGGTTTTGGATCGAAATCGAGTGAATCACATCTACCAATTTCAGTGGAGGTAGCATTTATACATATACCAGTTTGACATTTTGGATTAGATGGTATACAAACCCTATCGAATATAATACATCCTGTAACCTCACTACATTGTGAAATTTGACAAAATGAAGGTGATTCACAAACACGATCCTTTAATTTACATTGACCAGATTCACAATAGCCTATTTGACAATTACCTTTATTTGGACACAGTTTAGGAGTTGAAATACAACCAATATCAGGATCACATCTATACTCCATACAGGTATCTAAAATATTACATGTCATTGGAGTATGAGTACAATTACCATCATTCATACATTTATCAATGGTACATTGATTAGCATCATCACAATTAGATTGAACTGGTTGACATTTTCCATTACTACATTTTGTACAACCACTACAATTCATTTGGGTATGTTTTACATCACCAGTTATTGGATCACAAGTATCGATTGTACATGGATTATCATCATCTATTTTATCTATTGGTAATGGTGAACAAATTGGTGGATTAACTGATTGATCACAATTATTCTTTTGACATTGGTTTAATTTACAATTACAATTACATTCTGTACTATTTTGGGTGTATGAACCACAAATACCTTTAGCATTACAAGTTGGAATAACACATGGATTAGAAGAATTATTTGATGTACATTTTGGTGTTGCCATACAACCACCATTTTTTGCATCACAACTATAGACTTTACATGGATCTTTACCTAATTCATTGGAACAATAATCTGCATCCATTTGTACACAAACACCATTATTACATTCACCTGTTAAACATGGTCCAGTACAATTTGATTTATATTGACAACCAATATCTGAATCACAGCCTATCAATACCATACATTGATCAGATTTATCAGTACATTCAACTTTACCAATTATACCACATTTTCCATTAGTATCTTGAGAGCAACCAGTAATAACACATTTATTAGTTGAGGTTGGACAAGTGATATTGGTATGTCTACAATATTTTGAAATTGGGTCACCTTTGGGAATAGATAAATTTGGTAAAGGACAATCATCGATGGTACATGGATTATTGTCATCACAATTATTGTATTTATTACAACAGGTAGAGCCATCACCTTGACAAACACCACAATAGTCTGACCATGCACAAAATGCTTGAATATCAGTTTGAATTTTCATTTTACTATAGGGAGTATGTCTTTCACAATAAAAGAAATCGAATGAATAGGTATTGTTAACTTTTAGACCCAACTTTGTCAAATCAACACTACCACTTCTAGCTGGATGTAAACCACCTAAATCCAATACCAATTTTTTATCGATATAAACCCAAACATCATCATCACCTTCAAATTTAAATGTTTCAGTACCTTGATAAAAGAAAACAGAATTTATCTTTAAACAATAATGAAAGTTATGATAGGCTGTAAAAACTCTACCACCATAGTAAATTCTATTATTTGGGTCAACATCCCAACCTTGATAATCAATTGGAAAGAAATCATCCTTTAGAAATGTATATACATTGGATGTTTTATCCAATGTTAAATTTAATTTCTTTAACAACATTACATTTTGTGTATCATTTTTATTAAACCATGTTGGAAATAAATCTAAATTCTTAATTCTACCATTTACCAAAGCTGGATAGTTTGAATCATTTGATGCCAAAGTAGGACTATCACCATATAATAAATCTGTTACCATACCTTTAGAAACATCTCCATTACTAGGTTCAAAATCATTATTTAATTTTGGTAATTGATCAAATATTGAACAACTTAATAATAAAAATGCTTTTTTTTTTTTTTTTTTTTTTTTTTTTTTTTTTTAAAAAAATTTAAATTAATTTTATTTATTTATTTTTTAAAATTTATATTATAAAAATAATATTTACGATTTTTAGTTATTTCTGAATTTACTAAATTGAAATTTATATTTAATGAAAAAAATATTATTAATATTAAATTTAATATTATTTTCATTATTTGTCTTTTTAATATTAAATTGTAAAAAAAAGTGTTGCTAATGAAAAAGTTTTTTTTTTTTTTTTTTAAATAATTCGGTAATAAAAAAAAAAAAATGAATGCAATGAAATAAATATTGTTTTTTTCTATTAATAAAAAAATAAAAATAAAATAAGAAAGATTTGTAATAAAGAATAAAAAAAAAAAAAAAAAAAAAAAAAAAAAATTTTAAATTTATATTTTCATTTTTTTTTAAAATTTTATATTACCAATCAAAGAGTGTTTGATTTTTTTTGATAAATCATATTTTAAAAAATTTATTTAAGATCAGTTTCATTGGTTATTTCATTTTTTGTCTTAACGACATTTTATTGTAAATTAATTTATTTCAAAAAAAAAAAAAAAAAAAAAAAAAAATTAAAATCTGAAAAAATTACATTTCCAAAAATAGTTTTAAAAAATTAAAAACACACCAATTAATTTTGAAAAGTTTTTTATTATTAAGCAACAAAAAAAAAAAAAAAAAAAAAAAATTTAAATAAAATAAAATTGGTTATAAATATGGTTAATGAAACACTAAAAAATGTGATTTTAAAATAAAATTTTATTATTAAAAAATATAACCAACAACAACAAAAAAAAAAAAAAAAAAAAAAAAAAAAAAAAAAAGAATCTTTTTTTAAAATTTGAGAGAGAAAATCATTAAAATTGTATTAATTTAATCAGTTGGTTATAATATGAAATTTGTTAGTTTCATGTTGGAACAGTGGAATTGATGGTGGTTAGAGATGGTGGTTTTTGTGGTTGTTGATTTGGATTAGCAGCTCTATTATCAATAATAGCTGTATCACCAATAACACCCCCACCACCACCTTTGAGTAGTCTTTCATGTTCTTCCATTTTCTTTATTAAGTTCTTATGAGAATCATCAATAGTTAGATGCCATGGATATAAAACTGCTACTTGGAAACCTAAGGCTGTTGTTGCAATAGCCAAGTTAACCAATGGTAAATTTCTTGAAACAATTGGGAATTTTGATAAAACCATTCCCTTTCTTATTAATTATTATTTGATTGAAACAATTGAAAATTGAAAATTTTGTTGATAATAGGGAAATAAATAAATAATTTTAAAATAACTTTTAATTTAAAAATTATTTAGGGAGATATAAAAAAAATAAAATAAAAAAAAAGTAGAATATTGATTTTAAAGGACTAATTTAATTAAACTGTAATTTTATAATTTACGTCTTTTTCTATTCATATTATAAATAAATTTATAAAGAAATTATTTTTATTAAATTTATTTATATGTAGATTAAAAATGTGGATTGTTTTTTTTTTTTTAAAGAAAAGAGAAAAAAAAAAAAAAAAAAATCATAGGAAAAAAAATTTGCTTTGGTGTTAAAAAAAAATACAAAAAAAAAAAAAAAAAAAAAATTAAAAAAAATAAAAATATTAGTAAACCACCATTCTTCTTTTATTGTTCTTTTAATTTAAAAAAAATAAAATAAAAAAAATTAAAAAAAATTAAAAAAAAAAAAGAAATCATATTTTTTCAATTTTTTTGTGAAAAGAAAAAAAAAAGGGTGGGAAATTGATTTAATTGGAAAATTAAATGAAATTTTTCAACTTTCAGACTAAAATATCATTGTTATAGGAATTTATAATTTAATTAGTTATAAAAAAAACCATTTTCAAAAATATTTTTTCTGAAAAAAAAAAAACAATTTTATTTTTTTTTAAAAAAAAAATTAATAAATATATTATTTATATTATCTTTATTGTGGAGTTTGACAAGATGGAATACCATTGAACCATTGAACATTACCATCACAATGAGTGCAATCCAAACCGCTGAAATTATTTACACAACCACATTTTCCATTACAAGTGAAATAAGGAGTTGGGCCACAATCAATACTAGTATAACATTGTGCTGGGACACCACCAGTTAAAGGAGTACAAGTTGGAACACCATTATACCATAAGTTTTTACCTTCACAAACACCATCAGTTGATTGATAACCTACAGCTGGTTGACATTTATGATTTGAAGTTGGGGTGTAAAGAGTTTTACCATTTTTACCATCGATACCAATTGATTTAACAACACCATCTTTAGTGGTATAATAGATAACATTCTTACTTGAAACGATTGAAACAACATTTTCACCAGTAACTAATTTAATTGGTGAACCATTACCTGATTTTGGATAACCTATGATACCACCTGAATAAGAGAATACCATTAAATCACCTTCAACCAAGAAATCTGTTAAATGAGCTGCATCGGTATCATTACCAATTTGAACTAATTGATCTTTTGAACAATTTGAACAATCAACTGTACCTTTTAAGAATTTACCATCATAGGTTGACATATATAAATCATTGCCATCCTTTGCTAAACCATTAACAATTTGTGATTGATAAATTAATGTTGCATCTTGTGCATCACTTCTTTGAGTTGGTAATTTATTTAATTTATATATACCATATGCACCATAGATCATTGATTTTGCTTCGTCATCGAAAATTGGAACAAAAGGAGTATTGAAAACATTGAAAACATATTGAACTTCATTTCTACCGGTGTTTCCATCGATATATGAAAAGATTGGAGCAGATCCGCCTTGATTCATTAAAACATAATAATAATTTGATTTTGGTAAATAATCATAGAATGAATAAAGATTGAATGAACCAGCACCGCTTCTAATCTCACCATGTATATCGATTCTTTCGGAAATTTGTGAGCCATCACTGGTAATTGGGATATTAAACATTTTTGGTAAGCCAAAAGGACCACCTTGAGAACTATTAAATTTACCTGCAATAATTAAATTATCATTTCCATCCATACTTATACCAGGATAAACATTTAAACCACCATTACATGCTGCAAATGGATATCCTACACCACATTCATAATCTTCATTACATTGACTAATTGTTCCTGAACTAGCTAGTGCTGCTCCTACTATTGAAAATGCCACAATTAATGTTTTTAATATTCTCATTTTCTATAAAATTCTTTTTTTATTATTTTTTTTTTTTATAAATAATATTATTATATTAAATAAATAAATAAATATATAATTGATTTAATTTTTATAATTGTTTTTTTTTTTTTTTAATTTATACAATTTTTTTTTTAAAAAAAAAATAAAAAATTAAAAAAAAAAAAAAAATATTAAAAAAACCTATCATATTAATTTCATTTCCAAAAAAAATAATCTATTATAACCATTTTAAAACACATTTCATATTAGCTTCATAAAAAACAGTATGTATGTATGTATGTATGTATGTACCATAAAAACAAATGTCACTACCCCCCATTCCAAAATTAGAAATTAAAAAAAAAAAATTAAAAAAAAAAAAAAAAAATTAAAAATTAAAAAAAAAAAAATGAAAAAAATTATTAGTATACTATTGACAATATATGATTATAAAAAAATTCTATATTTATTTTAAAATTATTTAAAAAAAATAAAAAGAAAATATTTTAAATTATATCAATTTGATTTTTACAATTTTTTTTTTTTTTTTTTTTTTTTTTTTTTACTCTTAAGGAGTATTTGGATTATTTTGGTCATTAACACGATATAAGAAATCAGTTAGTAAACCAGTTCCAATTTTTTTAATTGAAGTTGCAGAATACCTTTGGAATTGGGAAGGTATTTTATTAATTGATTGACAAGGTTTACCATTTCTATCTACACCTGCCCATGCAATAAAAGATTTAACTTGACACCCATTTATAGGTATACCATTTGAAGTTAATAATGTTGAATTATGAGGAGTTGCTGTTGGAGTTGCTGTAGTAGTGGCATTTTTTGAAATAGTGGTATTAGATAAATTATCATTACTTCTAAGAACATTACATTGCATTTCACTAACTTTTACACCACATTGATTGTCTATACATTGATCACATTGTTTCTCACACATACCAGGAGTTCTATCACCATCCCATACTGCATCAACTATTTTACCATTCTCTAATTGTACAATTATTGTAAAATAATTTACAAATGATTGGGTTTTATTACTAAAGATATGCTTTGGTGGTAATATAATTGGTACTAATTGAAATGTTTCTGTATTAACTATTACCTCTGCGGTATAGTTTGCTTTTGTATTATTTTTACATTCTGTATAATTTGTTAAAGTTTCCATTACACCTATACTATTATTAAAAGTACAAGGAAATGTTTTATTTTCTCTAATACTTGTAAATGTTGAAACATTCCTTTGACCTGGAAATTCTGCCCAAACTGTGTAATGCTCATTTTGAACCATGAAATTAGTATTTGGAATTTTTAATGTAGTAAATTCATCAACTCTTGGATGAATATCAGTTGACATTAATAACTTTGTATTATTATTATGTACAAAGAATCTCATAAATGACCAATCATATCTTTGATATAATTTATTAGCATCATTGGTTATATTATTTACTGTGAAATTTATTCCTTGACTTAACATAAAATTTGAATCTATAATTTGGTTTGAATATAATTTTGGACCTTTTACAATTTGACTTTTATTTAAATTAAATTTTATAAATAATAAAAATATTATTATTATTAAATTATAATTAATTAATTTCATTTTTTTTTTTTTTTTTTTTTTTTTTTTTTTTTTTTTTTTAATAAAAACTATTATTTTAAACTAAAAAATAATTAATTAAAAACAAAAACAAAAAAAAAATTATTAATTTAGAAAATAAAAAAATTATTATATTATTTGTTTAACAAATTTTATAAATTAATGTGTAGAGGTAAAAAAAGAAAATGTATTTTTTTTTTTTTATTATGATTAATTAAAATTTTTTTATTTTTTTTTTTAATTGTTTTAATTTAATTATTTTTTTTATTTTTATTTGTAAGTGGGTGAAACATTTGTGTGTATTTTTATAAAAAATAAAAAAAAATACAAATTTGGGTTAATTTTTATTTTTTAACGTTTGATTTAAATTGAGCCATCTATTATTAACGGTTGATCGAAAAAAACACTATGGGTGTTTTTTAAAAGTTTTTTAAAAAATACACTCTCGATGATAACATAATGAAAAAAAGGTCCAATAAATGTATTGAAAACATATTTTTTTTTTTTTTTTTTTTTTTTTTTGTTGTTTTTACCTAAAATAGTTTTTTTTATGTTCCAAACTCAACCTCCAAAAACAGTTACTATTTTATAATTAGTAAATTTGTCAAAGGGTTTTACTAATAAAAATTATATTAAAGGGTTTTTTATTTTTTTTTTTATTTGAAATTAATTATTTATTTTTTAACTTCTAATAAGGATTTTGTTAATTTAGTTAAAGTTTCAATTTCATTTGGTGTTGATAAACCAGATGATTTCCAACGTATTTTACCATCAACAACTAAATATATATATGATGAAAATGGGTTTGTAACATTAAAATCTTCATAAATTGTATTTGATTCTATAAAAAAAAAAAATTATTATTATTATTATTATTATTATTAATATTAAAATTTAATGAAAAAATATAAATAAATAAAAATAAAAAATTACTTTTAATTGCAATTGGTTGATTACTCCAAGACTCTATTACGTCATTATTCTTTCCTTTACGAGTACTTTTTAAAAGTGGTGATAAAATTTGATAACCCAATTGTGAAATTAAAAATAAACTATGAATATTCAATTGTGGGAATTCTTTTTTAAATGGTTCAGACCAACTATTTATAAATTTATCAGCATGATATGGTTTGACTGAAACTATTAACAATGATGGTTTTTTATCTTTATTTAAACAATCTGGAAATATTAATTGATTACCATCCAAGTCTTTTGATTTAACTTTTGGTACTATATCTGCTTGTGATTCACTAATTAAATTTGGTGATCCAACGAAAATCTTCATTGTTGGATTATTCATAAACTCTTTAACATCCCATAAAACACCTTGATCTAATTCTTTTTGACTATCAAAGGTTTGAAGTAAATAATCATGGTTTTTTTTTTTAAAAAATAATAATAATAATAATAATAATAATAATAACAATAATAATTACACTCTTCTTTTTGGTTGAGTATCAGCATTATCTTTGTAGTATTGAAATGGATTTATAAACTTTTTCCATGACATAGTCCTAATTTGTTGTTGGACAGTAACATATCTTGTAGTATTATTTAATAAACTTTTAGAAGCAATACTATTTAATCCTCTGCATGATGAATTGATTAATCTGTTGGCAATCATTTTTTATTTTGAAAAAAAATGGTGAAAATAAAAAAATAAAATTTAAAAAATGAAAAAAAATCAAAAAAAAAAGAAAAAACGAATTTTGTTGAAATTTTTTTAATAATAAAATGTTTGGTTTTTTTTTATTCATTTAAAAATCAACTTAATAATTTTGAAAGATGACATTAATTGGTTTTTTTTTTTTTTTTTTTTTTTTTTCATAAATCTATACAAATAGTGACTACAATTTTAATATACTAGTTGAAATATTAATTTACTAGTAAATTTTAAATTGATGATATAATTCTTTTTTTTTTTTTTTTTTTGACAATTTTTTTTTTTTTTTGATTAAATATTAATTGAATTACTATTATAGTTTGAACTAAATTCATATTGACCATTTTGATTTATATTTGGTTCGGAATTTTCAGAATCTGAAAAATCGGAATGTTCAAAGAATTGAATGAGTTCGTTTGCTTTTTTGTAAACATCTTTTGAAAGATGTTCTTGGAGATCGCAAATGATGGATTCACCGTCCAATTCGGTGATTAGGTTTACGTATGGATTAACGCCAGTTTTGGTTTTAATCTTATCACCCTCTCTAACGATATTGATTAAACCTTCCAAAACAATTTTAAGGATAATCAAATCTTGAGAGTTTAATAAATCGATGAAATGTTTCAAGATATTGTGACGAACCAAAGTTTGAATCGATTTGGATGAAGAGTTATTGGTAGAGTTTGTTAAGGCCCAACATGCTTCACGCTTAATGTCATGTTCACTATGTGAGAGTAAACTAATCAAGGTGGTGACAGTCTTTGGATTTGAGACGACGACATCGATTTGTGATGGTTCACCAGCGGTGATATTAGATAATGCCCAACAGGATTCCTTACGTATGGATTTCTTTTGAACCGATAGAAGACGTGTGATTAACTCTACACCATTGTTATCGATGACAATTTGAGTTTGGGTAGACTCACCAGTGACAATATTACCAACAGCACGTAATGCTGGTGTGAATACAATACTTTCTGGATACTCTAATAATTTAACCAATCTTGGTACAACACCACTATCGATTACTGTTTGAATCTTTGTGTTTGGACCATCACAGAGATAGGATAATGCCCAGCATAAATCACCATAGATTTCGCTTGGAAGATTATCTACGTTGATCAATTCTTTGATTGCTGGTAAACATTGACTAACGATGGAGAAATCTGGTTGTGGTTTACCACGACACAAATTTGAAACTGTCCAAGCGATATTTTGAATTAAACTAATTCTACGCTCAGAGTTTGATGCGTTAGCGCCATTGCTCTCATTGTATTGTAATAATGGAATCAATGCGTTCATTGCACCTGATTTCAAGAGATAGTTTCTAGAATCAACGGTATCACCTGCAATATTACCCAAAGCCCATGCGCATTGCTCCTTTACTTCATCGGTTGTGTCTGTACATAACAAATGGATGAAAATTGGTACGGAGCCACTCTCAATCACTGTTTGAGTTTGTTTATTGTTACCAGAGGCAATGTTGGTCAAAGCCCAGGCAGACTCAAATTGTACCTTTGGGTTGTTACATTGCAAGAGTTGATTAAATTTTGGAATGACACCACATTCAATCACTTGATCAATTGGTGGGTTGGCATGAATTGATAATAACTTTCTAAATTGTATTAATGATGAATAAACATATGCTTGATCATTTGAATTTAATGCCGTAACTAATCCTGGCAAATTAATAATCTTTATAAAATAAAAAAATAATAAAATAAATAAAAAATTAAAAATTAATATATTTTATCCCAACAAAAAAAGAAAAAAATATGAGAAGCAAATTTACCTTATTTTCCATTGTTTCATTTTCATATTTTTGGAATTGGTCAAATACATTTCGAGGAACATTAATTTGGTAAGATGGTGATGGAGCAGCACTTGGTTGAACAACACCACGTCTCTTGGACATCAACTCTTCTCTAGCTGTTTTTCTAATACCAATGGAGTTTTCCTCTCTCTTTCTTCTTGCTGTTTCACTGTCAAGTGACTTTTTAAATTCTTTCTTTCTACTATCTTGTTTATCTCTGGATGACATTTCTTTAGAATAATATATGTTATCTATTATTTAAGAGACGAAAAAAAAGATAGTAGAAAAGAAAAATAAAATGAAAAAATAAAATTATGAAGAAAAGAGTTATGGTCAGACTAATTAGTTTTATTGTAATGTTTATTTAAATTTGGTTGTGTTTATTTATTTATAAATGGATAAGAAATTGGGAAAAAGAGTGAGAGAGGAGGAAACAAAAAAAAAAAAAAAAACACTTTATTTTTTTTTTTTTTAATTATTGTAATAATCCAAATTCCTAAACTGAACTATAGAGATTATTACTTACTGTTTAAATTATTTGTTTTTTTTATTTTGTTTGTGAATTTTAAAAAAAATTTGAAATAAAAAGAAAAAAACTTTTTTTTTTTATTCCACACTTAAATAAAAAAATTTTAAAATCAATTCCGTTATTTAGCGCACTTTTTGTTTTTATGTTGGAGGTTTAAATTCAAATTTTAAAAAAAAAAATTTCTAATAATTCACTGTTTAACAGCAAATTTTCAAAAAAAATATAAAAAACAATTATTTGATTTTAATTATTTAAATTTTTATATTTATATTTTTTTAAAAAATTTAGATAAAATATATATTTTTTTATATGATATGTTAATTCTAGTGTAGATAATTCTATTATCATATAAATATAATAGAAATTATCTATAATGTTTTTTTTTTTACATCTAACATACAATATATATATATATAAAATAAAGAATGATAAAATAAATAAATAATATAAATTTTTTTTATATATGAAAGATAATATTAAAATTTAAAAAAATAATAAATAAAAAATTAAAATATAAAAGATAATAATAAAATTTAAAAAAACATAAAATATAAAAAAAAAAAAAATTTCTTTATTTTTATTTAAAATTTGCACTAAAATTTTCTTTTTTTAAATGGACCATTATCACGAGGATCATGGTTTTGATTGTCATTGTTTTTACTAATATTGCCATACTTTTCTCCCATTAACGATACAAAGGATCCTGTGGTTGTTTTTGTGTGTTCTGGTAATACCTCGGTATTGTTGTTGCTATCTTCATCATCTTCGTCAAAAATTAATTCACCATCATCAGACTCTGAAGTATCATAGGATTCATCTTCATAATCATCAAATGAATGATTTTGAGTGGCAGCAGAGGTTGAAGTAGTTGTGGGTGAAGATGTGTTATTTTGGTTATTTTTGTTGATATTGATATTAATGTTATTATTATTGTTATTATTATTGTTATTATTATTATTATTATTATTATTATTATTATTATTATTATTATTATTATTATTATTATTATTAATATTATTATTATTAATATTATTAATAT
>CM069770.1:2860000-2907500 GCA_036169595.1 Dictyostelium firmibasis
TAATAATAAACCAAATTTTTAATTAAAAGTTTTTTTTTTTAAAAAAAAAAAAAAAAAAAAAATGTTATCAAAAAAAATATTTTTCTCTTCCCGATTTCGTGTTACTTTTTGTTTTTTTTTTATTTTTTCGAAAAAAATCTGTGCAACTGTTTTTTTTTTTTTTTTTTTTTTTTATAAAATTTTATTTATTGGATTGAAAAATTAAAAAAACAAATATTAAATAAATGTTTAAATCTTTTGATGGATTAGAATTAAAAACTTCAGAATTAGAAGGACGTTTTTTAATAGCAACACGTGATATACAAGTTGGAGAGGATTTATTAAAATGTAAATCATATTTTTCTGTTACATCAGAAACCTTAAAAACTACATCATGTTTCAATTGTATTAAACAATTACCATCAGTTTGTAAATTAACATTAAAATGTGATCAATGTAATGAAGTTTGGTATTGTAATGAACAATGTAAAAATGATAATATATCTCAACATCAACACTATGAATGTAAATTCTACAAGAGATTAAAATCACCAAAATTAAAAGTTTATTCAAATTTTGATATTGAAACTTTTACAGAAATTAGAATGATAGTTGGTTTATTATCAAGATATTATCAAGATACATTATTAAATAATAAATTTATAATAATAAATAATAATAATAATAATAATAATAATAATAATAATAATAATAATAATAATAATAAAAATAATAATGATCAATTAACAAATTCATTAGAAGATGTTTTTGATTTAGTAGAGAATCAAGTTACAAATGAATCAAATCCATTAGCAAAAGAAAGAATTGATTCAATAGTTGAATTTATAGGTGAACTATTTAATTTAGTATTATTAGGTTCAACAATTATAACAACAACAACAACAACAACATTAATAAATGAAGAGAAATTAAAAAAAATTGAAATGATTAAAAAGATAAATGAAAAAAGTAGATCGATTATACATAAGACTAGATGCAATCAGTTTGGAATTTGGACAAAGAATGATAAATGTATTGGTGTTGCGGTTTCACCAAGTAGTAGTTATTTCAATCATTCTTGTATACCAAATTGTACAGATGTTAGAGATGGTAGTGATATGACATTCAAATCACTATATCCAATTAAAAAGGGTGAACAATTGACAATATCATACATTGAATTGGATCAACCAATGCAAGATAGAAATGATGAACTAAAGTATGGTTATTACTTTGATTGTATTTGTCCAAGATGTAATGGTGATACAATTTCAACAGATTCAATCGATAATTGGATCTCAAAGTTTTATTGTTCTCAAAAGAAATGTACAGGTTTATATTATTCAAAATCAATACAACCAATTTTAAATACTTTAAATTCAAATCATGAAATTCAATTATCTTGTTCAAATTGTAATCATATAAATATAGTATCACCTTCTTTTTTTAATAAATAGTACTACTAATAATAAATAATAAAAAATAAATAATAAATAATAAATAAGTAGTTTTTTTTTTTATTTTTTATTTTTTTTTTATTTTTTTTTTTATAATCTCTTTATTATAATTATCTTTTAGATCTTATTTAAAATTTTCAGAATTTCCTTTTTTATAGAATAAAAAAAGTATTACTATTTACTGGATAGTTTAAAATTAATTTTTTTTTTTTTTTTAAAATTAATTAATTTTCTTCATTTATTTTTAAAAGTCAAATTAATATATTTTACTCATAAATCTAAGTATTTAAAATATAAAATTAAAATTAATATTTTTTTTTTTTTTTTTTTTTTTTTTTGATAAAATTGAGTCCATAATTGAGGTGTCTTTATTTTAATGTCATATCAAAAGTAAAAAAAATATTAGGAGATAATAAAGAGATAATTAAAAATCAATTCATAATAATGTGAATCTTTTCTTTTCAAATTACCTAAGAAAACTTTTTTTTTTTTTTTTTTTTTTTTTTTTTTTTAAATATATAAATGATTTATTTATAAATACAATAAAATTTTTTTTTTTATTTTTTTATTTTTTTATATGTGTTTTTTCCTTTTCTTTTTTACTGTTTAATATTATTTTTCTAATTGTACATCACATTTATCTCTACATTTTGCCATTAAAGAAACACATTTTGACCATTCTGTTTTACAAAACTCTCTATTTTCATCTACACAATCACTATAACAATCAGCATTTACTCCATTTGATGAAATAATAATCGAAATAAAGAGTAAAAAGAAAAAATAAAAGAGTTTTGATTTCTAAAAAAATAAAAATAAAAATAAAAAATAAAAACAATGATTTGTTTATAAAAATAAAAATAAAATTATTAGTAACTAAAAAAAAAAAAATAAAATAAAAAAGTATTTTACCATTTTCTATTTTAATTTTGTTTTAACAACAAGAAAGGATTGTATTAAAGGTGCAAAAAAAAAGTTAAAAGTCCTTTTAAATTTATAAATCTTTTTTTTTTTTTTTTTTAGTTGTAATATTTTTTTTTTTTTTTTTTGGTTCAAAATAAAAAATAAAAATAAAAATAAAACAAATATTAATAATTGGGTGGTATTTAATTTCATTCATATAATTTCATTAATAATTAAACCAAAACACACACAAAAAAAAAGGAGATCTTATTAATTATTACCATTTTTTGAAATTATTACATATACCCCCAAAAAAAAAAAATTTCTTTTTTTAATTTTGTTCTTTTTTAATTATTTTTTTTTTATTATTATTATTATTGTTTTTTTTTTAAATTTGATGAAAAAACACATAATGTTACATTTATTTATTATTTCTTTTTATTTAAAAATTATAACTACTATTAATTGTATTATTATTCATTGGTAATGCTATTACTATTCATTTTTTAATGTTTTTTTATAATTATTATTATTATTATTATTATTATTATTATTATTATAATTATTATTATTATTATTATTATATAATTATTATTATAATTATTATTATAATAAATTTATTTTTGTTCTACTCCAAATTCAGTATTACAACTTTCTTGACATTTTCCAATAACTACATCACACATGAATTGATCTTTTCCACAATATCTTGTATTTTTTTTGAGGCAATTTGCATAACATTCATTTACATCACCAAGGGAAAAACTTATTGTTAATAATAAAAACATTAATACAATCATTTTATTCATTTTATTCTATATTATTAAAAATGTTAATAAAGTTTTTTTTTATATTATTAATTATTTTATTAAAAGAAATCATCATCATCATCATACCATTTTTATAGTTTTTTTTTTTTTTTTTACTATTTTTTTTTAAAATATAATTTAGGGTATAAAAAAAAACTTTGTTTTTATAGTAAATAAAATTATACAAATTTTTTAAAAAGGGGATTATATTATTTTTTGTTTTTTCATTAAAAGAATTTTTTGAAAAAAAAAAAAAAAGCTATCCCAAATTCTAATTTTTATAATCATCATCAAACTTGATATAAATGATCATAATCTAAAAGATTCAAGTATGGGTATATAACTTTTTTTAATTATACTTACTTTTTGATAATTTATTGTTTTTTTTTTATTATAAAAAATATGTCTATTAGATTATTTTAGTTTTTATTTTTTTTTTTTTTCAATTATTTTTTTTTTTTTTTTTTTTTATAAATAATACCTTTTTTAGTATCATTATTTTTATTTTATTATTTTTTTTATAATATTCATTTTCTAAATTGTCAATGTTTCATTTACCCACTAACCTTTTTTTTTTTTCTTTTATAAAATTATTTTATGTTTTCTTTAATCTATTAATTATATTAAATACTCATATATATATACCAGCATTTTTAGTATGGAGATGACTATTTAATTTTTTAAAAAATAAAAGAAAAAAAAAAGTTATCGGTCCTTTTATATTTTTTATAATTTTTTTTTTTAAAATTAACTGTTTTTGTTTGCCTCATTATTTATAATAAAATTGATTTGTTTTGGTTGTAATATTTAATTTTACCCCTTTTTTATAAAATTATAAAAGTAAAATTTTAATTATTATAAATTTAGAATTAAAAAATAGTTTATTATTATAATAAAAACAAGAAAAAAAAAAAAAAAAAAAAAAAAAAAAATATTTATTTAATGCATTTTAATTAACTAAATGATTTTTTCCTTAGTATGACCCTCTTACTGAACCTTTTTATTTTATTTTTTATTCTTCAAACAATACCATTTAAGGTTTCATTAGGGTAAATCTTTTTATTTTTTTATATTTCATTTTGACCCTCTTGTTATTCTTGAGACATTTCATTTGATGATTGTATTATTTCTCCTTCACTGTTATAGTTGTTTGTAATATTAACCATACTACTATTATTTGATTCTGGTATTGGTTTAGTTTTTGTGCTATTATATATCAAACCACAATCAATTTTACAACTGTTTTCATATACTTGGCATTTTGTAGGAAATGCCAAACATTCACTTTCATATGCTTTAATACAGTTTCCATAGCAACTATAACCTTTGGAATTTACCAAATCACTTATTAAACTTAAAATCATAAAAATAATTATTGTTTTTTTCATAATTAATCCTTGTTCCCTTGTTGTTTTCTAAAAATATAATTAAATTATTGTAATAATTTTTTTTTTTATAATTAAAAATGTTTCTTTAGATTACCCTTTTTTTTAATATTTTTTTTTAAAATAAAAAAAAAAAAAAATACAAATACACAAATAAAATTGGTGTTTATTTAATTTAATATTTCCTCAAAAAAAAAAAAAAAAAATAAAAAATAAATAAAAAAATCTCCTTATAGGTGCATATATTCTTAAATAATTAATTATGAAAAAAAGAAATATGATTTTAAATGATTTGGTTGGTTAAACAAAGAGGGTTTATTATTTTTTTTATTTTTCATTTTCATAAGGTCTTTTTTGGTTTGAACTTATAAAATAATTTCATTAAAAAAAAAAACTAACATAATAGATAATAAATCAAATTAAAAAAAAAAAAAAAAATTAAAACTTTATAATTTTTAAATATGTTCCCTCCTATTATCTTTAATACTTGTTGAAAAAAAAAAAAAAAAAAAAAAACCAAACAAATATTTTATTTAAATAAATAAATTTTTTATTTTTATTTTTTTAATTTTTTTTTTTTTTTAATTACAAAATATCCAAATTGGACACTATTACATTCTCATCAGTTGATATCTTTTCATATAGTTAAAAATGTCTCCCGTGTTGATTAATGTCGTCCACAAGTAAAGTTCAAGATGAAAAAAACTTGAACAATCATTACTTGTGATGAAAATATCACAAAACAAATAATAAAAAAGTAGTGGGACAAAATAATTTGATATTTTAATACAAAAAAAATGGGAAAAATAAAAAGAGAAAAATTTTATTTTTTTTTAGTTTTTTTTTAAATTTATTTTTTTTAAATTAATTTTTTTTTTTTTTTTTTTTTTTTTTTTTTTTTTTATCAAATTACCCACTTTACCACAACCACAAAATGATATACAATATCTATATATTTAATAAAGACGGAACATGTATATATAACGAGGATTGGAATAAAAAAAAACAGTCCCAAAATCAATCAGAGGATCAAAAATTATTGTTTGGTATGCTTTATTCCTTAAAAGCATTTATAACTTCGTCATCACCTAAAAAGTATGTTATTTTAGATTTTTTTTCACTTTTATCTGTAATATTTTAAATAAAGTTCTATGACATCATATTAACCCTGATAATAATAATAATAATAATAATAATAATAATAATAATAATAATAATAATAATAATAATAATAATAATAATAATAATAATAATAATAATAATAATAATAATAATAATAATAATAGAATTGATGATAAAACAGGATTTCATTGTTACAAAACATCAACATATAAACTACACTACTATGAAACATTGTCATGTATTAAATTTATAATAATGTCCGACCCCAATGTACCTGATCTTAGAGATGATTTAAAAAAGATATATAGCCAAATTTTTGTAGAATACGTCATAAAAAACCCAATATATAAACCTGGAACAACAGTTAAATGCGATACTTTCATTAATCAGTTAAATTTATATTTGAAACAAATGCCTTCTTTTTCAAGTTAAAAACAAAAAAAATAAAATAAAATGGGTTTTAATAAAATGTAATATATAATTTTTTTCACCATTTTATAGCGTAATGTACTTCTGAAAAGAATAGAATCAATAGTTTATATTTTATATTTATTGGATTCAATTTTTTTTTTTTTTTTTTTTTTTTTTTTAATTATCGCAATGATGTCGAAATAAATATAAATTAAATGTAATAAATTTCTATTCTTAATATAAATGTTACACAAATATTTTTAGTTAAGTATACGAAAAACTATAATGTAATAAAATCGATATTACATATTTATTTGGTTTTTTTTTTTTTTTATAAAAATAATGTCAATATGACATAATATTATAAATATAAATAAATTTAAGCGGTATTTGGATTGTTGTTGTTATCGTTGATCTAAATAAATTAAAATTAGATTTGTTAATAAATTGAATGATAAGGTGTTTATGAAAGAAAAAAAAAATATGAAAATTAATAATTACTTTGTAGAAGAAATCACTAACCAAACCAGTGCCCATATTTTTAATAGCGGTTGCTGAGTATTTCTGGTAATAATAAAAAAATAATATAAAATTAATTTTGTTAGTTTAGTTTTATTTTTTTTTTTTTAATATTAAGGAATAGAGGGAAAATTAAAAAAACTTACTTGGAATTTACTTGGAATTTTATTAATTGATGCACAATTTTTTCCTGAATTATCTACGCCAGCCCATGCTAAAAAGAATTTTAATTGACAACCAACACCCTCATTACATCTCATATCGTCGAATTTAGTTGCACACTGATCATCGATACAAGAGTCACAATTTTTACAAATTGAAGGATCTCTATCACCATCCCAAATAGCATCAACTATGGCACCGTTATCTAATTGGAAAATGATAGTGAAATAACTGACAAATGTTGATGTGCTAAATTCAAAGATATGTTTTGGTGGCAAAATGATTGGTTCTGAAACTGTTGAATTATATTGCTCAATTGTTCTGTATGTGGCTGTGGTAGGGTCTGTTGCATTTTGGCACTCTTTATTTGGATTTGTTACAATTGTACCATTTGCTAAAGTTGTTTGGCATAGTACATTTACATATCTGCTTGTGAAAGTTGTTATATTTTTGGCATATGGAATCTCTGCCCAAATTGTATAACCCTCTGTTTCTCTATTTTTAATAATTGAAGATTTTGGATTTGATGTATTCAATTGTTGAATGATTTCATTTGCTTTAAATAAAAATAATTAATTAATTTAAAAATTAGTTTTTTTTTTTTTTTTTTTTTTTATGACTTACCACTAAACTTAATAGTTGTAAATTCATCAACTCTTGGATGAAAATCAACGTATGCTAATAATCCAGATTGATTGTTTCTAATGTATATTCTAAGGAATGACCAATCATATCTATTGTATCTGTGGGTTGTCCAAGTAGAGTTTGTTAAATCCTTTGTGTTCATAAAAGTAATTTCATCACTGATAGGAACAACATTTGGTTTTCCAAGTTCTAAATTACCAACATCCATGTACCCAAGATTTAATTTAGGTCCTTTTACAATTTGACAATTTATTATATTTATAAAAGAAATTAATTGAATTATAATTAAAATTGAAAATATAAATTTCATTTTATCTTTTTAAATTATTTTATTTTTATTTTTTTGTGATTTATATATATGTGTGTGTGTTTAATATTGGAATTTTATTTATTTGATCTTAAGGTGTGTGTTTTTTAATTTTTTTTTTTTTTTTTTTTTTTTTTTTTTTTTTTTTTTACTTTATATGGTTATTTTATTTTTAGATTTTAGATTTTTATTTAAAATATTATAAATTCTATAAATTTTATTAAATCGATTTAAAATATCTAAAAATTTTAAATATATATTATAATTATACAGGTAATAAAAGATATCGAGAAAAGTTATACTGGGTCTTTAAAAAAAATTTACTCTGGTGTGTTTTTTTTCTCTGGCCTAAATTTTTTTTTTTTTTTTTTTTCACTGGCCTAAATTTTTATAAAAAAAAAATTAATTCAAAAAAATAAAAAAAAATAAAAAAAAATAAAATTTTGGAAAAAAAGTCGTTAAGCTGGTTTTAAAAGAATTTGTTTATTTGTAACGTCTGCTCCACAACAAAAGAAATCGTCAGAAACAGACATGTTGATGAATATTTTTTTTTTATTTTATTTATTTTATTTTATTTTATTTTTTTTATTTAAAAGTAATCAATTTTACTTTTCCCAAAACTAAAACAATTTTTTTTTTTTGTGGCAATGTAGCTACATTTGCACTAATAATAGTTTTTTAATATATTTTATTTTATTTTATTTTATTTTATTTTATTTTATTTTATTTTATTTTATTTTATTTTATTTTATTTTATTTTATTTTATTTTATTTTATTTTATTTTATTTTATTTTATTTTAATTAAAGTAAGCCAAAAACTTCAAGATTAAACCTCTAGCACCAACTTTTGGGATTACTTCTATCCATTCATCGGTAATCATTGAAAAAGCCGCATCGAAAGTTGCAATTGCATTATCTTCGAAAGCTTTTGCAATTATATTATGTAAAGCAGATGCAATTGGGAGTTCAGCAAACCAGACTATAAAACTTTCATTTAATTCTTGGTTTTCAATGATTTCAGCTCTTGATAGATTTGCAGAATTTATTGAGTCAATTTTAACTTTAACATTTAAATCTTGGAATTCATTCATGGTTTCATCAACTTCATGTTTTTGTTGCTCTTCTTGAATAGAGTTTGTGGTTGTAGTAGTGGTAGTAACATTTTCATTTAGGGAAACATTATCAATCTCCATTTGATTTTCAATTATAGATGGTTCTTGTTTTTGAGTTGATTGTTTATAAATGAATAGAATTGAATTTCTTTTTTCAAATTCTAAATATTCATTTCTATTGATGAATGAAATTGGATCATTGGTTGAACATCTAATGCTGGCATTTTGATTTCCATCTGATGAGTTGATGTGAATTGAACTTTCATTTCCATTTGACATTATTACAGATTCAAATTCATAGGTTAAATCATCATCATCATTGTTGTTGTTGTTGTTTGACAAGAATGAACCAATCTTGATGAGTTTGGGGAAATCGATCTCTTTGAAAGTTGTTTCACCATTTTTTATTCTGTTAACAGAAACTAAAAGATGTGATGGAGCATCTTTTAATATTGTTTTACGTTGAACTTGTTTCTTACAATGTTTGCATTGTTCGATTGGGTTATTTTGAGAGTAGAGTGTATTTGTAATGTTCTCTTGGATATTGTTAGAATCTATATTCACAGTAAAATCCAATGTGAAAGATTGTAGTTTGGGTTTGATTGAGTTCTTGCAAATGTTGCAAATATGTTCACAAGTGCCACTAAAAACAGTGTCAGTGGATGATGAAATTTTTGCAATCGATTGTAAGAGGAGAACTAAAATTTTTGAAGGTGATTGTAAAGATGTGGATGGGGAAGCTGTTAGCAATTCCATTAGTTCATCGTTTGTTTCAATAAATTCTTTTAATAGGGTATCAATGGAGAATTGTTCTTTTAATTTTCTGTTTGAAATGGATTTGAAATGTTGTAGCTCTGTGAATAGAGAAAAAGAGAATTTAACATCGTCGATATTCAAAAGATCAGAGGCATTGAATCTAATCCATTCCAATAAACTGATAGCAAAGATTGGTGTTTTGACACGATCTTTCAAAGTTAACATGGTTTTAATTATTGATGGATCTACTTCAATATCTTTTTCATCATTGCTTATGACTTTAACATTTCTAGCTAAATATTCACCATTATATGATTGCATTTCTTTGAGTCTTAAATGTTGATCAACGTTTTGGTTTCTAAACATTGGATTGATTGATCTATTATTTTGTGATTGAGCAGGGGCGGATGCTCTTGGATTTATGATCCTCTTCTTGGAGGTACCATTTAAATCATCGGTTGTTAACTCTTTGAAAATAATTAAACCACCAACTTTAGGATTTTTGGCATCTTTAACATTTCCAATATCAACAGTTGTTTCATCTAATTGGATATGTAGAACGGTTAAAGTTTCTTGGAGCGTTCCCATAAAGGTTGCATAGTAGCTCGAGGTGATACTTGGTAAAACGAATGTAAAGATCGATAGATTGGTTGATGGTTCTTTGATATCACGTAGTTGGAATTTATTGATCAAATGTAAGAGTGGTAAATCAGGTTGAATGGATCTTGCTATTCTCTTTGAATCTTCTGAGGATGCTTTTTGAATAATTTTACCTAAATAATCTTTCCATAGGACCGAACGTTCTTTAATATCAAATTCGCAATCTTTTAGAATACTCTCTGAAATTGATTTGAATTGATTTAGATAATCATTATTGGGTTGAACAGGATCAGGTATGATAGAACTATAATAGTATCTAAATCCAAGGTAGCTATTAATAAAGATATCACACAATGATAAAACTTGATTTACACCAATCTTTGGCAATAACTCTATAATAACTAAATCCAATCTAAACGATTCAAAAACATTATCACTAATTGTTGAATCTATGTTATTATTATTATCACTATTTGAAGGTTGTAATTGATATAGAACCAATTGTTTAATTATATCTAAATTTTCTTGTTTAGAAATTAAAAGTAAAACCTGAATTAAATATCTACCAAATGATTCTAATTGATCATTGTTTAATTTTGATTTAAATCTTGCACGTAATTTAATCTTTACATTCTCTTCTAAATTGTAATCAAAGCCAGTGAATGTCTCGATCTTTTCAATAAGTTCATTTAATTCTTTGATGAATTCTGGTTCGACGGTTGGTTTTTTAATTTTATCTAATAGTTTTTCATTGACCTTTGTCACGGCTTCTATATAGTCATAATTCTCGTCATTACCATCGTCATTGTTAGTGGTGATGATTTTTTGTTGTTTTAGTTTGATAATTGGTTGTTTCTTAAATTTCAAACCTGTTTTGAATCGAATCAATTGATTACTAATGACTTTACCATATAGATATTGTAAGATGATTGAATTTTGAATTATGGACCAATCGATGGAATTGATGAATATAGTTTTATCAAATACAAAGTATTTGGAGATCCAAGTTGTATAATAGTGATAGAAATCCTCTGGTTTAAAGTTTGCACCAATCAATAGATTATCACTACCAATTGTCGATGGAATATCACCGATATCGATTTGATTATTGGTCCTAGTGAAGCTTTCGATAATTTCAAGGATATCATCAGGTAAATTACCTTTATCCATTGATAATTGAAGTAATTTACCTTGAGTGTTTGCTAACCATTGATCGATAACACGAACGATACAACCCGGTTGAGTATCATGATAGAACATTGTGATTAGTGGTGTCTTTTGCTCAATAGAAGGTATGATTGCTTCTAAACGTAATGCATTTGGACAGATTTCAATCTCTAAATTTTTAATGATATCTGGCCAAACTCTAATTAGTTCATCGAATGCTTTCTTCAAGGGAGCAACTGATTGAACAGTTTCATATTTGTTGACGATCAAGTACTTGATGCATTTCGGAACTGATTGATCGATGTAATCCGGTGGTAATAGATTTGCAGTGAAACGATTGAAAGTATCGAGGAATTGAATCAATACTTTAAAGTGGCTAGAGATACAAATTTTGTTGATTTCATTGATAAAGGTTTTGATGATGAGGAATTGTTGTTGCTCAGTTTTAGTGATTAGTGTTTGAATGGTGAAATGAGGAATGATCAATGAGGCATAGGTTAAACTATAATATGTTCTAAGTTTTAACAATACATCAAATTGTGGACTCGTTGCAACTGTCTTCGAAAGGAAACGATTTTTAACCAAATTGGCTTCATTTTTTACAACGTTGAAAATTTGATTCAATCTAGTTTCATAGGCATGTGATTGTTGAGCATTTACGAAATTATCTAAAAATAAAGCTTGGTTTTGGAACGATTCGGACCAAATTGCCATCGTATAGTTTGAAATATACATCCATGGATCTAAGAGTAAACCTTTGAGCTCAGGACTAAGTTCAATCTCTTTGATTGCTACCAATGCTCTATTAAGAACATAATCCGAAGGATTTTTCGAGTCTTGAAAGTTTATGAAATGACTAGGTCTATAATGCTCAAAGGTATAGTTTCTCATTGAGGCAGTGAATGAAATTACTGACCAAGTTGAAGCAACAATTGAAAAGAAATCTAAGCTATCTCCATAGTAAGTTTCATACTTTGCATTGCAATCAACCAATTGACCACCTCTAGAGCCAGGGAAAAATTTACCTAAATTAAACATGAAAGGATCGACACCACCAACAATACACTTTGAAAATTTACTTAGATGAATGTTTTCAGAGCCAATTGAAATGGCAATGAAATTTATGATCACATTGGCAATCTTAAGTTCACTTTGGTCATTGGAGGAAAGAGTTTGATCAATGAGGAATCGTCTATCGAAATTTCTTGTCAATATCTTTTTATAGTGTTCCAAATAATTGGTTAAACCGAGTTGTTGTTGAATGGTATTATCATCGACGAGCACAGTGATAAAATTTATGAATTTTTGATTCTCTTGAGTCTTTAGACCATTTCCATTGGAAACATATTGATAGGATAGAATGAATAGAATAACTCTAATCAAACCTTTTTGTTTTAGAGTTTGAGAATTCTTTTCAATCAATTGTCTCAATGAATTTAAATCGGCCAATTCAATGAATCGTTTGATATGGTTGTAGGTATCATTCTCCACTTTATAATGATCGTCATAAACAAATGGTAAATGGAATGTTTGATCTTTTGTAACGATTAAATTAATTTGATATTGTGATAGACCTATTGAATTCAATAGAATTGGTGATTGGAATAGATCTAATATCTTTTTCTCTTGAATGATTCTTGTGAAAAGATAAATTTGGTAGATAGTTGATTGTATCAATGTATTCTCACTCTTTGTATTGGATAGAATCATTCGGAGTACATTTTGAATATCTCTAGTGTTTATTAGACCATAGGTAGTCTCCAAGTCATTGTGATTCAATAACTCTGCAAAATGTTCCAAAAAAACACAAGATAACGATACCAATGATACTCTTTCATAAATGTTTACAATGAAATCATTGTCATCTTCATCAATGTCAAATATTGAGAATTTAGCATACTTTATGAAGAAATCAGAGATTAAATTATTGATTTGATTTGATTTTGCTTTGATTTGAAGTTGTTCGAAAGATATATGATAGAGAATATCGATCAATGGTTGATTTGGTTGGAGTTGTCTTAAAAGATCGAGTCTAAGAGTGTTTTGAGGTATCAATATTGATAGTTGTTCAATGGTTTCTTTTTTATCGATATAAGTTATTGGACCACTATGAATAGTTTTCAATAATGATTTGTTAATTAAAGAGCCTTGATTGATTATATCAAAGAATTGATGTCTTTTCTCTTGAGAGATACCAGTACCACCATTGATTATATCTCTGATGATAGCACAACTCCATCCGATTGGAATAGAATTTATCAATGAGTCTGGAATGGAATAATCATTGTTTACAATCTTTAGGAACGAATAAAGATTATCGGTATTTAACAAGATCAATGGTTTAATTATATCTAGAATCAATGATGATGAAGGTTTTGGTTCAATGGTCATTTCATTATTGATGAGTTTGAAATAGATATCCATTACTTTCAATAAATCTAAACAACGGAAACTTGACAAAGAAGCCAATAGGAGGTTTTTGTTATTAATTGGTAAGTTTGAATTATTGAATAAAATCTCAACAAACAATTGATAGATTGAATGAATATATGCCAATAATTCCAATACACCAATTTCATTTGCGTCCATACTAATAAACATTTCTTCAACATTAATTCTATTGAAAAGATCTCTAACGATTTTGACCCATTCTATGATTTCTTCATTTTGATCATTACCTTCTTTAATATTAAATGAAATACGATCAACTTGTTGTGAAAGTAATTCAATTGTTAAATATAAAAATTTGGTTTTAATTAGTTTAACATCATAATAATTAATATTATTATTATTATTATTATTATTATTATTATTATTATTATTATTATTATTATTATTATCATATTGATCATTATCAATGTCATCATTATCATTACTAAAAAAAAGAATTATCATATTTTTGCATCTTTGTAATGCAGTATCTTTATCTGGTAATTGAAGTAATGGTGAAATGATATTCTTTAAAAAATTGATTGTTTCGACTTTGAACTCTTTAATGATCCAATATTGAATGATTTTCATAGAGTTTGTAAAGACTTTTTCATCAACATTGTTTTTAATAATTTTTGGATGATAATCATCATCATGTTGTTGATTAATGATTCTATAGGGTAAAAGTGAATCTAAAATTGAAATGAATAAATCTTTTGTCTCTAAACCAATACCCATAGTCCTAACAACGAAATCGTGTTTGTATTGTTCAAAGAGGTTATCACTAGCAGCGATGAAATTAATTAATTCTTCGATTGGATGGTTGATAACGTAGGAATAGAGTTCGCCATAAATAACTTTTGGATCTTTACTTTGAGATTCCAACATAATGTTATCAAAGATTAAACTGAATTGGCTTTCGAAGTAATCATACAACGGCAATGATGATGGAATCGTTGTAATCTTTGGTAATGATAAATGAATTGGTTCTAATCTCCTCTCGATACCAATATTCTCAGAGAGATTATATTGTAATTTTGATGTTTTAATAAAGAGTTTAATTAAATTATAATTTTCTAAACTTGTATCAAATAATGTTTCATTATTTGATTCTTTTGATTTTTTCTTCTTTTTAGTTTTATCATTATTATTGCTGTTTAAACGATTGGCGATATTATTTGGACAATTCTCTCTATAATTATTTATGATACCTAAAATCATTGGAATTGAATTATAGTTACAAATAGTTTTAATAATATTTGAAGTTACAGGATAAAGATAATTTGTAATTGATGATTTAATTGCATCGATGAATGCACTTTGTTCTTTACCCGATAGAATACGTTGACAAATGTTATTTAAAATTCTTTGGAAAATCTTTTGATCTAACCAATGATCGGTAAAGTTTTGGATTATAGTTTGATACCATTCTGGGTTTGTTGTAAAGATTTCATTTAATACCTCTTGTCTAATGTAAGCATCTCTATAGAATGGATGGGTTTGATTCCTATTATGGTTTCCTCTAGTGTGTATAGAGGGTAATTGTTTACAAACGATATCTTTTGAAATGGTTTTTAATTGGTTTTTAACCATATCTCTTAGAATGTTATTTATTGGTTTTTGATTTTCTCTATTATTATTATTATTATTATTGTTGTTGTTTAAAATATTAAAGTAGTCAAATGAATTCGAATTATTTGAAGTGTCAACACCACAACTTGCAGCAATCCAATCTCTAATATCCTCTTCAATGATGGTTTCATAATGTTTATCGATTTGGTCCCTTTCGAATTTAATGCCCAATGAATCGATATAGGTGAATTCAATTTCATTTAAAAAGATTGAGTTTAATTTCAACGATTGTTGAGATAGTGAATACTCTGGTGGATAGTGATAGATTGTAATCAATGATTTACATTGATTCATACCTAGCAATAGTTCAAAGATATAGTTTACTTGATTTTGGTTACAATTGATCATATCTGCAACAACTATTAAAATCTTTTCTTGTTTTGAATATTTAAATGATTCAACAATCTTTAAACATTCTAAACTAGATTGAATAGAATTTAAATGAATAATCCTAATGAGTCTTTCATAAGATTCGATTGGTGGTTGATATTGATGTTGTTGTTGTTTATTCTTTGATGGAGATTGATCAATGTTGAACATTTCTATTGATTCACTTAATAATTCGAAATCATCTAAATCATTTTCACCACTAAATGGAAGCTCATTTGCACCATCTTCGATTGTTTGGTCAAAGTTTTCAAGATCATCATCCTTTGAAAGTAATTTTTTGTTGACAATTGATCTAACCAATTCATCACCTAAAACACCAACCAAAATCTCACTATCTTTAAAGGAAGTTAATGATAGAGAAGTTCTTGTGAAAATAACCCATTTATTGGAGATATATTCATTCTTTAAATACTTTGTAGTGAATAGATTCTTTAAGAATCTAACGATACTAAAATGTTCTTGATTGATAAAGTATTCCTTTAAATAGTTGATTGGATATATGGAATCTTTGATGCGAATGATTGATTCTGGCTTTGCAATTTGTAAAAGCTTATAGTTGAATAACGTTTGTGGTTCATTTTTAATTGATGCCGAGGAAGATGTTGAAGGTAAATTTGAGAGTATTTTATAAAACTCTCTCTTTTTTGAATTTGTTGAGGTGGAAATCATATCATAGTTTTTGAAGAATTGATAGATTAAACTTGAACATGTTTCTGTAGATGAAAAACCTGCCAACAACGAATTCTTAGCAGCTCTATTATGGAGTGTATCAACAAAGTGATTGGAAAACTTCTCTAGATTGTTAAATATAGCAGTATTGGATTGATGTTTACTAATAAACTCTTGGGTTAAAAGATCAATTGATACTGTATACTTTTCGAATCTATTTAACCAAGGCAACTGAGTATTCTTTAATCTTGACATTGGCATATGAATGATAACTTTAAAGTTTGGATGAACTGTACAAAAGATTGAATGAGTACCAAAACTAATGTTTGCCACCATTTGTAAACGATCACGATGTTCGGACGAGGGAGTAAGAATAAAGTATCTATTGAAAACCTCATAGAAACATGAATCGATCTTTTCACTATTGACCAAAACAACGGTACCTCCCGTTTCCATTATTGATTTAATGGTTGAAACGCATTCTACCAATGATTCTTCTGAACTATCATTTTCAAAGCCACCAACTCTAACGATTGTTAAATTTTCAATACCAATCTCTTTCAAAATTGAAATGGATGATTCATTCTCTGATGGATCAACGATCATCATATAACGAAAAGTAAGAGAGCTTGGGTCTTGGTTTGGTTTTATGACCTCTGCCAATGAACTTTTTATATTTGAAATTGTATTATCGGTTGTGTAGAGTGATGGTGGTGGATCAACATTTTGTTCTTTAAAGAAAAGTTGAGCCAATTGAATAAAGTCTTGATTATTGATACCTTTGAAGTTTCTTTCCAAAGAATCCAACAATGCCAAAGGGAAAGGTCTATCGAGATCGATTTCTCTTTTAAGATGTCTTAAAAAGAAACAATAGTCTCTTTGATGGAATAGATTGAATTTGGTATTGATAGAGAATTCATTGACTCTTTTATAGGCTCTACAAAGAGCATCACGAATTTTCTTCTCATTATCCGAAAGTTCGTTTCTATTATTGTAGAGACAACCTACAACTAAAGCCTTTTCATCATCATCTGTCATTTTATCTGGATGAATTAATACCATCATACGATTGGTTTTGGCAGCATCTAAAATTTTATTGGAGAGGATGACGATACCAACATTATCTTTTGCCTCACCAGTTTTATTACCAACTTTATCAAGATAGTCATGTAAAACTTTCATTGGTGAGTTATTTTCATCAACTAAACCAGCCTCATCAAGGAAAACTACAGATTTATATTTCTCTGCTTTCATAACTTTCTCACGATTAATTGCTTGTTCGAATTTAACCTGAATTTCAATATCTGAACTATGTTCGGTACATTGATATCTAAATGGTTCAGTCATTGCAATATGAGCCAATGGTGATTTTTCTATTTTCTTTTGAGTTGGTGAATTAATATTATCCAAAACGATTGTGAATGAAATGGTTTTTGAGCAACCAGGTGGACCAACTACAAGCAATGGTACATTGCAATTGATAGATACTATCGTACAGAAAACATTTAACATCAACGACTCGGTTTTTGCAATACCATCCGGTAATTGAATAAAATCACGACATAATGATGAATATTTCTTGTGAAAAATGCAGGTGAATGGATTCTTACCACCGGCATTATCTATAGTGTTACCACGTTGATCATGATAGTATCTTGCGAATACCTCCAATACAGTTTGTTGATTTTTACCTGGAATCATTCTAATGATATATGTTAGGTACATAGAGATGATTAAAGAGATCCAATGTCTATCTTCATAGTTTAGGTCTCTAATTTCACCACAATTTACCAAAGATTTACCACATGCATCATTCATAAAGAAATTATAAAGATCGATAGCTCTCATGATATCTCTAATACTGACGTGAGTACGATTTTGTTTAATTGTACGTAGGCAATCTTGACCCAATATAATACTCTCTTGTAGTTGATTGGAATGTTGTGGTGGCATTTTAATTTTCTTTTTAAACAATGTGGCCAAAAATGAACGTTCACTATCATCAAATTCACCAAAATCGAAATACAATTGTTCGATTGATTGTGGAGTTTCCTTAACAATGAAGTCTTGGTTGCTAGAAGATGAAATTTGACCAGTAAAATCGATTGAAGTATTGGTTGATTTCATTCTTGGATTCATTGCACCAATGATACGAATATTCGATGATGATAATGCTTTACCATCCAATGTGCCATCAATGAATAACTCGGTAATGATTGCACATGTATCTGATGGTGCAGTATTGAATTCATCGATGAAAATAATGAAAATCAATGAAGAATTAATATTAAGTAAATCTTTAGCGGTGTTTTCCAATTCTTTCATCTTTTTCAAGAATAAATCGCTGGTATATTTTTCGTGCATAATTAGTCTATGGAAAAGACGTTTGAATTTAATAGAACCAATATCCTTGAGTGCTTGTTCCATGATCTCCTTGGAATCGATTGATTTGGTATTCTTTTTCAATGATTCTAATAATGAAGATTGATCCAATTGAATCAATGGATTAACTAAAACATTTAATACAAATTTACCAATCTCTTGGAAGAGTAAAGTTGATGCTTCGACACTAATATCAGAAATCTTTGAAGCCACTTGTATCATTTCTGCAATTTCTGGATCAAATAATTCCTCGGTAAACTCTTTTGGGAATTGTTTCATCTTTTTATTAAGAAATTGTTTCAAATCGAATAGAATGTCTGGTAGTTGATCGATCTTTGCATTGATAATGGCTGCATAGAAAAAGAAGCTAAAACTTTTACCGGTACCAGTGTCACCTTTAAGTATTACAGCTTTTTGGTTTTTAATCTTTTCATGAATGATCAAAAGACGAAGTGCAAACTCTGGTGTCAATACATAACCATATTGCTTGGTTAAATCAGAAACAATGAATGTACGAGAGGTAATACCAAACGATTGAGAGATAGTAGCATAGAACATAGAGGTATTGGTTGATGCTGTATCAAGTGTATGTAATGATGGGACTTTATTTTCAAGATCAGTTTTCTCTCTGAAATCAATGAAATCAATTTGAGTCTGTTCGAATGGTCTATTTGCATCATCGGTAATAACCGAAATGGATCTAGAGATAATCAATGGTGGATTACGCCAAAGTGTCTTGACTGAACATAGAATAGGATCGGCCAATTTAATACATTCAACTACAAAGTATTTATAGAGAACCTCTGGTGTAACTTGTAGTTTCATACCCATTTGAGCTAAATATTTGTAGTAATTTATGTATTTATCTAAAAACAAAGCTCTTTCATACAAGAGTGCAAAGAAATTCTTTTGGCATTGTTTATAGCGATTATCACGTAGGAATGTAACTTGAGCACCATAGATTGAAACCACATGATCATAATAAGCATTTGGTTGTATTACTTGATTGGCAAAGATGGTGGTTGGATTCATTGGAAAAGTACCACCATTTGCTACTAAATAAGACATGGATTTCAATTCTTGAATTCCATAGTCCCATGCCAGTTCATAGTTTACAATGGTTGAAATATTGTAAAGTAATGACAATGTATCTTCAGGTTTTTCGTATGGGGATTCTTTTAATTGTGTTCCAATCTCTAAAAACATAAGAATATTTATATGTTCACCAATGTTGATGATTTTACCATTATCATATAAATAACCATAGGTAATTAAAGGATAGATCAATGTATAAAACTCTAAATAATTACAATATGGTGAAAGATTTACATGAAGTAGAACACCTTTAAGTCCACCGTTGGTTTGTTGTTTCTTTAAGATTAAGGCATTAATGAAACCATAGAAATCAGAGTAATCAATGCCAGGTCTAACAGATAAACGATAGGGAACGAATTTAGATTCCAATTGTTTTTTCTTTAAATTGATATATAAAGTTTTACCTGTACCAAATTCACCCGATAAAAGATTTAATTCACCCACACCATTCTTTGAACTCGTTTTTAACCAATAGTCTTTCAACTGTTGATAGGTACAATCTAATGGTTCGTCCCAACGAGGTAAAAACTCTGTGAAATTATCGCCTTGAGTGAATGATACAATGTAAACTCTTGCCAACTTTGATAGTGTTTGATTCGAGTAATGTTCTCCAAACCAAGATAATAAAGAATCTCTTTTATTTGGTAATCCAATTAAAAAAAAATATCTATTGACTACATTCTCCACCATATAAATGAAATCATCAAATTCATTTGAAAGTTTACTACCGTAAAAAACTTGACTTGGATGTGGGAATACCATTAAATTCATTTGTGTGATCACTAAATCTAAATTCTTTTTATTTTGAACATGATAAAATTGTGGACCTCTTTCATCTCCAATCTCCTCAATATTATCTTGATCATGGAATTCTTCATCGAATAAATCAAATAGTTCCATTATGAAATCTTTAGTTGATTGATTTCTATTTAATCTACCTTGATTTTGGCTATTAAAAATTATTTTATAAATCGTATCATTATTTAATTGATAAACATTTGAAAAACAATATTTTATATATGATGAAACTATTGAAATTAATTCGTTATTTCTTATTGTATTATTATTATTATTATTATTATTATTATTATTATTATTATTATTATTATTATTATTATTATTATTATTATTATTATTATTATTATTATTATTATTATTATTATTATTAATTTCATCTTCTTGAACTAAGAATTTTTGAACCTTTGTAAATAATGAAGAAATACCTTGATTTCTTAATAATCTCACTCTTTTTGAAAATGAATTAATTAAACCTTTCCATTCTTCTATTTTTTCAAGTAAACTTAAACTATATTCTTTTATGTCCTCCATATTATATGGTGTAATTTTCAACTCTATAAATTTATCTAAAAATTCATAGTGAAACACTTTCGTTGACAATATTGTATGACTCTTATGAATGGAATGAAGTTTATCATAAAGTGTTTGAAACTCATCGACAGTTGCACGTTGAATATCTTTAACCTTTGCCAATTTCAAACCACGGATATAATCATCTAATGTTTCTGATGAATACTCTATACCATTGACTTTTATGAACCACACTGATGTTGAATTACCCATTATATTTGATCTAAAGATTGAATCCGTTAACATTTCTCTAAGTCTTGGTAAAATGGTTGAAATACTATAGGCACCACCTGCACTGGAGTATAGTGCTCTCAATTGTGGCATATTATCTTGAAGGAAGTGAATCTTTTGATTAATATCTTCCATATCATGATGACGGAACAATTCTTTCATAATTGAACAAAAACTATCAAATTTATAAGATTTTCGTAGTACAGGTTGAGTTGTTGTTATTATAGGTTGTTGTTGTGAGTCATTTAATAATTGTGAATCTTTATAAGATTGATTTTCAATAACAATCGGTTCAACAATACTAAATGTTAAAACTGCATAATCTATTAAATTACTAGAGAAAGCATCATTTAAATTTGTACTAATCAATCTATTTCTCTCGGTGAAATCTTTACCATCTTTGAAAGTTGAGAAGAAATCGATTAATTCCATTTGAATTTCATTAAAGAATGGTATTTGATGATATTGTAATTGACCGATCGATTTTTCAATATCTTTTTTAATTTTGATTGAGTCATCATATTTAACCTCTGTGCTATACTTCACACTTCGTAATGATTTTTCAATGGATAGTTTTGCTTCATCAAGATCTTCGATTTTAATGAATTGAAAACGATCAAAGAAAATAAACAATGAATTGATATTGCTTTCAATACCAAAGATAGAGATTGCCTCCTCAATAAACTTTTTAAACTGTTCTACTTTAATATGAACCTTCCTATCAGTATTCTTAAAATTACACAACAAATCGATCTCTTTTCTCAAGTCGATGTCCTTGCTTGAGAGTTTTTTAAACATATCACAATTCAATTTGATTGATTGGGTATCCATCTTCACGAGAGAATCAAAGAAACTTTGTGACTCTTCACAGATTCTATTGATATCTTTGGTGGTATCGTTTTCTTTAAAGTGAGCAAAAATTATTTTGAAGAATTGAGAGTCTTGAGTGATAAAATATAACATAAACTTTATGGATTCTTCTTCTAATGGTTTTTTGAATTCACTAAACTTTGTTTCACCGATATGTTTGAGATAGAGTTTCACTTTTTCTTTAATTGAGCAATTGTTTTCAATAAAAAGTTTATTGAAACCAAATGTCTGATATAGAAAACCTTCTAATTTTTTGTAGTCTTCAATTGACTTTGAATAATCTTTAAATTCTTTGACAAGTTCTTCCGAGTCTCTTAAATTCTGATAATCAAAATAATAATTTAAATTATTTTTAAATTGATCGTATTGTGTTTTATACTTTAAAATATCATTGGAATACTTATTTGCCAATACAATAGTTTTTTCTTTGATCTACAAATTTTAAAAGCAGTATTAATACTTTTTATTTTTCAAAAAAAAAAAAAAAAAAAGAAAAAAAGAAAAATACTTACTTCCTCTTTGATTCTATTGAATTTATCCATTTCTTCAAACCAATCGAAACCTTTATTTTTAAAATAAGAAAGGACCTTATATGCATAACCAAAATTATCATTTGTATTAATCTCATCCAATCCTTTAGTAAGCCAAAAGTTTGCTAAAAGAGAAATAGAAAGAGGATATTTTAAAGCGTTTCTTGGGAAAAAGTGATCATAATTTTGATATATATTCCTTGAAATTTCAGAAATAATATATTGAGATAATTGATAGAATTGAGGATAATTTTTTTTTGATTTCTCGAGCTCAAAGTGAAGACTATGCTCAAGATATGCAATATCAGTAAAATATCGTTCTATTAAGTAAGTCAAAGAATCGGTATTAAATTTAAGGTGTGGATTGTTGGGATACAAAACTGAAAATGTCACAAACAACTCAAAGTCTCGATTAATTCTTTCCATTGCATAGGTATGGCATATTTTTGCATTTTTACCATCGAATTTAAATAAATTTATCAAGAATTCTTTAGGTCTTTTATCGATTCCTTTTTTTAATTCTTCGGGTTGAAATTCTAAAATGTTAAATGAACTAATAAATAAAGTTTTATGGTTAGTAAATTTCGGATATATAAATAGATAGATAGATAGATAGATAGATAGATAGATAGATAGATAGATAGATAGATAGATAGATAGATAGATAGATAGATAGATAGATAGGAGTAATTACTTTAAGAATAAAGAATCAGTGAGCGAACTCAAATCTAAAGAATCAACTATTTTTGAATATTCTTTACAATCTCTTAAAACTTTATAGATTTCAGGTTTAGAGGCGAATAATTTTGTAAATATTGATTTAGATTTGTCGTTTGAATAGAGATTTTTTAACTTTGTAGCGAGGAAAGCAACCAATAAACCTTTGAAAGGAAGTGAGTGAGAGCTTGCATCATCATCATTAGTTATACTCTTGAGATCACTGAAAACTGGCCCTTTACCACCCAATATTCTACTACTTGATAAAAGATCGAAGAGGAAATGATATAAAATGAGTTCAGAGTTCTGTTTTAAAAGTCTAACAAGATACTTAACAAAGATAGATTGGTAATTATCTAGGATATGAGAGAATATATCCATTAACTTTTTTTGGTTTTGACAAGAATTAGAGTAATAGCTAACTAATTTTTTGAGATAACTTTCATTCTGTAAAGCATAGGGATAACTGAGAGAGATATAAAAAAGCAAATCTATATTTGGGGTATCGCTTTCAATGAGAGTTTTAAAAAATTTAAAATAAACATCTTTTAATGTAGGAAGAACATTGGGGGGAATTAATGGGATACCCAATGAACATAATGATTCTTTCAAATCTAAAAAAGTGTTGACACTTATTTCCTGTTTAATATTTCTTTTTTTAATTAAGTGGTGTAAATAATTTTTTTGAGAGAGGAAAAAAAAAAAAAAAAACTTTACTTACTCATAATGAATAATATAATACAAAAAAGATCTATGAGGAAATTGTTTAAGAATCTCTTTATCCAAAACATTTTTTGTTGGTTTTTTTACCTGTTTTTCTATCCAATCATTATCAATTGTCGCAAAGAAATGATCAGGAATAAAAATATTCAAGAGCTTCTTTAAAAAATTAGATTTTTCTTTTTCTTTTTCAATACTAGCCCAAGCTGGTTTCTCATTGGGTTGTAAATGGTTTAAACTAATTTCTATGACAGTGTAAAAATCTTTTGGATCTTCCAAATTTAATCTGTTAATATTATTATTATTATTATTATTATTATTATTATTATTATTATTATTATTATTATTATTATTATTATTATTATTATTATTATTATTATTATTATTATTATTATTATTATTATTATTATTATTATTATTATTATTATTATTATTATTATTATTATTATTATTATTATTATTATTATTATTATTATTATTATTATTATTATTATTATTATTATTATTATTATTATTATTATTATTATTTTTATTATTTTTATTATCATTCATAAATTTATCGACTGCTTCATTAGCCGAACGAGCTGTATTATTTGATTCTTGTGCTATGATTTCTGGAAAATTTTGTGTATTACCAATATTGGTTGATTGATTATCAATGTTTTGGGTTGTATCTTGTTGAATAGTTTTTTTACTGTTTGTTTTATTAGAGGTATTATTTGAATTTGAATTTTGTTCTGTATTGTTTGCTATTTTAGTAATTGTTGTTTGTAAATTGAATCTCTCCTCTTCGTTGCCAGCATTTTCAATATTATTTTTTTTATTTTCATCTCCACTATTTTCAATTTGTTTGCTTTCTACTACTGCTGAAATCATTTCCTTTGTTTGTTCTATATTTTGTTTTTCATTGCCAACATCGATATCGTTTGAAATTTGTTTACTTGTTTCTATTTTTGGTGTCTGCTCCGTACTTTTATCATTAAAATCTTTTTTTTCATTTATACTTTTATCTATGTGAGAGTCATCATTGTTCTCCATTATAATATACAATTTTTTTTTTTTTTTTTTTTTTTTTTTTTTTTTATTTTTTTTTTTTCAAACAAATTATTTTTTACGAATATTTACAAAATAAAAAAAAAAAACAATAAAATCAAAAAAAAATTTTAAAAAAAATTAAATCAAAAAAAAAAAAATAATAAAATAATTTAATTAAAAATTTGGAACTCACAGACTTAAAAAAATAGGTGTTTGAAATGAAAGAAGGGGGTAAAAATAAAATTCAGTTTTAATCTGCTTAATATTTCATTTTTGAGAAAAAGAAATATTTCTTAGATAATATAATATTAATTGATTGGAAATATTTTTAAACTAAAAAAAAAAATAAAAAAATAAAAAAATAAAAAATTAGTTTTTAAGAGAAAAAAAAATGTTAAAGTGGGTTTTGTTTTCAAATAATTTTTAATTTAAAAAAAAAAAAAAAAAAAAAAGATATTATTGAATTTTTTTTTTTTTTTCCAACCACAACAAAAATATTATTAATCATATCTTAAAATAATAATAAAATAATAATAATAATAATAATAAAATAATCACAAAATGTCAACAGATGGTCAATTAAGATTTTCTTTATCCGAAAGAAAAGCAGGATCAATGAGTACTCCATCTGCTGGTAACACAGTTTCGGTATCAAACCTTGAAGATTTTAATGATGCTGTTAAATCTGTACATAAAACTGATAGTCCTACAAATTGGTTATTAGTTGGGTAATTAATTTTTTTATTTTTAATTTTTTTTTTCTTTTTTTTTTCCAAAAAATCCTTCTCAACTAACCTATATATTTATTTAATTATAGTTATGATGGATCACCAGATAAAATTAAATTATTATCAACAGGTACTAAAGGTATTAATGAATTAATAGAGCATTTTGATGATTCGTCTATGGTATATGCAATTCTTAGAGTTGTTGATCATGTTGATAATATTCCAACTGATAGATTCCTTTACATTACATTCATTGGTGACAATGTTAAGGCAATTGAAAAAGCTAAATATAGTGTAAATAAAACATCGGTAACCAAATTACTTGGTCATTACAATGTTGAAATCATTGCATCTGTAAAGAGTGAACTTAGTGAAACTGAAATTATGAATAAAATTCAAGATGCATCGGGTTCAAGAAATAGAAGTGGTGATGCTGCACCAACTCTAAGAATTTCAACATCATCGAATACACCAACACCATCATCGTCGTCGTCAACTACATCAATTACCAAAACATCTGGTACGACTAGTGGGTCTAAAGGACCAGCAGTTAATACTAAATCTGTTGGATTAATATTCAACAATGAATTGGAATTAAAACAAATCGTTGAACAAGTTAAAACATCATCAGATCCAATCAATTGGATGTTAATTGGTTATGAAGATAAAGAGAGATTAGGCTTAGTTGGTAAAGGTACTGGTGGTCTTCAAGAGTTGGTATCACATTTAAAAGCACAAAATGTGAACTATGGTATCGTTGCAACCACTGACGTTATTGATGGTATCATTCAACCAAAACATGCTCAAATAACCTTTGTTGGAGTATCAGTTTCTCCAATGGTTAAAGGTCGTCTCACAACTCATAGAGGTAAAATTGATGAATTCTTTTCACCAATTCATGTTTCATTGTTCTCTGAAAATCCTTCTCAAGATCTAACTGATGAAATTTTAGCTCAAAAGGTTCAACAACTAAAAGGTATGAAATAACTCAATAATTATTCAATTCAAAAACTTGTATAATTATCGAATTTTTCTATTAAATTTTATTTCATTTTAATTTTTTATAATTACCAATAAATATTTATTTTAAAAATAAAAGAATAAAATCTATTCATTCCTTTTTTTTTTATTTTTTTTTTATTATTATAATTTTTAAAGAAACCATATTTATCATGATTTTAAAAAAAAAAAGGTAATTATGTGTTATGAGAAAAAGAATTTTTTATTTTTAATTTATAACAAGTCTTAAATTGTTTTTTTTTTAAAAAAAATTAACTTCCAAGTGAACCACAATCTAAATAATAGTCAATTCTATCACCTCCGTCAGAATCTGAATCTGAAATTTCAGAATCGTCATCATCTTCGGTATTACTTTGATTATTGCCGTTACTATGATTCTTATCTTTTAATGAAGATTTCTTTACACTATTACCATGATCACCAACTGAACCAGGTTCATTAGCTCTAATTGAATCCTCTTCGTGATCATGTTCATCATCACTATTAAATGCTTCATCATCATCTTCAATTGGTTTATTATTTAAAATCTGTTGTTGTTCTTGTTGTTCTTGTTTTTTTTGTTCTTGTTGTTCTTGTTGTTTTTGATGTTCTTGTTCTTGTTTTTGCTGTTCTTCTTGTTGTTGTTTTTGTTGTTGTTCCTCGTTTGGCATTTTAATACTATTTTTACAATCATTTTCATTATTACCATTCATAGTGGTAGCACAATTATGACCATCCTTATTATCAGAGATACTATCATCCTTTAAAGTGTTATTATTGGAGTTGTTGATACAACCATTACAATCGCTATTTTCGTTTTCATTTTTTATATTACAATGATTATCACTGCTATTCTTATTTTCGTTTTTATTAAGCTCAACTTTGTTTAACATGTTATCGTTGTTACTCTTATTTCCATTTAAAACACTACAATTATTACTGTCACCATTACTATTATTACTTTCACCATTACTATTAATAATAATGTTATTATTATCATCACTATTATTATCACTATTATTATTATGGTTATTATTAATATTTTTATTATTATCAACATCATTATTACTATCACCATTACTATTATCACTATTATTATCACTATTATTACTATTACTATTATTATCACCACCATCATTATCATTATCATTATTGTTATTATTATTATTATTATTATTATTATTATTATTATTATTATTATTATTATTATTATTATTATTATTATTATTTTGATTATTGTTATTATTAACAATATTATCATTGCTAATGTTACCACTGCTATCTATATCACCATTGACATTGCTACAATGAGGTGGACTAATTGTCTTCTTTTTTTGAATTAATCTCAACATACCCTTTGATGACCAAAATTGATGTTGAATTTGTTCATATTCACTATATAACATATTTAATCTTTTTTTTTTTTTTTTATTATTTTGTTGTCAATAATTTATAATAGATACTTATTATTAATGTGTTTAATGATACATACTTGTCAGTTTCTGCATTATAATAAGGCTCACCGCATTGTACTTTTCTTTTTAAACATGCAAAGATTGTACCATGAATAGTGGCGAGTGATCTATCAATACTTGTATTATCAATTTGTGGAATCTTTTTTTTTCCAAAAAAAAATACTGTGTTAATATTATGGATAATAAATATACATATATAAGCTCTAAAAACTTACCATATGTTCATCAGCGCCATGGCATAAATGATCATTAATAATACGAATGTTTTTAAAGTATTTTGTGTATTTATTTTGATGGGGATCAAGTGTCATATATTTTGAACGAATTGCAAATCTTTCCTTATGTTTTGCTTCATTACTAATGTACATTAAAAATGGAATACAAGATGGATGTTTCTTTACCAATCTTAGAATGAGTTTAGTATCTAAATGAACGCCTTCAACAATTAATGACTCTTTTCTCTGTTCATAATGTCCTATTAAAATATCTAATTTATTAAATATCATTTCATTTTGTGCTTCATAACCTTGCAAAATCTGGAAAATAAAAAAAAAATATAAAAAATTGAGTTGGTATATAATAATAATAATAATAATAATAATAATAATAATAATAATAATAATAATAATAATAATAATAATAATAATAATAATAATAATAATAATAATAATTTTACTTTTTCTTTATGTGACAATGATGGGTTTGAAATGATTTCACCAGCATGATAAGTTGAAGCCCAAAGTATAGGTGATTCTTGTCTGCTAATAAATTTTCTTAGTAATTGTCTTATGTTATCAGTTGAGATAACAGCGGTGAAACCAATTCTAGAGGCCAATAAAGCTGTAAGTGTTGATTTACCACAACCCGAGGTACCACCCAACAAAATGGTAAAAGAATGTTTTTTATCTTGAACCTCACATGACACTGGGAAATCAATGATATATTGTGGCTTTGAGTATTGATAACATGATAATATATGACCAATGACATAGTAGAAAATATTTCTTTGAATCGATACACAATAGATTGGTGGTTTTCGTTCAGTAGTTGTTTCTGTTCTTGTAATTGAGTCAGTTGTAACGATGGCATTATTATTTGTACCAGTTAATTGCTCTTGTTGTTGTCTGTTTTGTTCTAATCTACATTTTTCAAGTTGGTCAAACACAGTATTCGATATTTGTCTTGCATGAATTGATTTACATCCCATAAATTTCAATGTTAAATTTAAATGAAATCTTGCATACCTTTTAATTGAATCTGTACAATGAAAATCTCTACAATCTTTAATTTCAAAACAATTTATATAATTATAGATCTATAATGGAATTTTTTCATTTTTTAAAAAACTATTAATATTATTAAAAATAGAAAAATTAAATAATTTATTATTTACCTCTTTAACAATTGATAGATTTTCATTGTTTTGTTGAAATTGAAATGGGTAGGGTGTAGTTTTATTTGGTGTGGTTGGATATAGTTTCTTTGGTAATGGTATTAATGATGGAAACTTTGGATTTGGTTGCTGTTGTTGTTGTATATATGATTCATCTACCAAATATATATATGCCATTGTACCATCTCTAATGCAATCTACAATTGGATTACTTGGAGAGTGTGTGGGTGTATTACCTCCTATTGTATTGTTCAATGAAAATGAAGACACTCCATTGTTGCTAACAACATTATTTGTTGTAGTAGTTGTAGTTGTCATTATATATAATGTATAATAATGATATATCTATTATTATATCAATAGTTTTATATAACTTTTTAAATTTGGTTTTTTTTTTTTTTTAATTTGGTTGTTTTTTTTTTTATTTTTATTTTTTTTTTTTTTCAAAAATTTAAAAAAAAATTAAAAAAAAAAAAAAAAAAAAAAGAAATCAAGCAAAAAAAAAAACTATTGGAACAGTTGTTTATGGGGTTATTACTATAAAAATTATAATATTTATTGTTAGCAATGGTATTAATTATTAATAAAAACAAAAAAAAAATTTATAATAATAAAATTTTTTTGGTGAAAAAAAAATAAAAAAAATAAAAATAAAAATAAAAATAAAAATAAAAATAAAAATAAAAAAAAAATAAAAATAAAAAAAAAATAAAAAAAAAAAAAATAAAAAAAAAATTTAAATTAAACCCAAGACACCAACAAAAAAATAAAAAAAAAATAAAAATAAAAAAAAATAATTTTAAATTCATTTATTTCAATCACAATAAAATTTATATTATTCATTCTGTTTCTTTAAAATGGGTGACAGGGTTTCCATTTTTTATAAATAATTATTTTTCACACTGGAATTAAATAAGAATCAAATTCGTTTATTTTATTTTTTTTAAATGTTCCAAATTTTGTGGAAAAGCATTGTAAAGCTCTAATTCTAGATTAACTGATTCAATTTGATAAAAAAAAATATTACAAACACAAATTAACGAAATAACCCAAAAAAAAATTAAAAAAAAAAAAAAAAAAAAAAAAAAAAAAAAAAAAAAAATAAAATTCATAAATTTTATGAAGTTACAAACACACAAATGTAAAAAAAAAAAAGAAACATTAATGTTTGTTTTTATTTTCACCCTTTTTTTTTTCAAATATTTCTTATTTCATCTATTTGTTATTATAAATATTTTTAAAAAAAAAATAGAAATAAAAAATGTCGCTATATAAAAAATTAAAAACAGATAATAATGAAAATGAACAAATAATAAATAAAAACTATGATGAAAATATGAATAGATTATTTTATAAAACATTTAGGAACATCTTCATTAAAAAACAATTATTTAAACATTTAAGATTAATAAACAATTTGAATAGGTTAATCTCAAATCAAGAATACAGTAATTTTTATAATTATAACTTTCATTATAATGATTATATTTATAATTTTAATTTATTTAATAATATTATTAATCCAAATTGTAATAATATTTCAAATAATGAAAGTAATAGTAATAATAATAATAATAATAATAATAATAATAATAATAATAATAATAATAATAATAATAATAATAATAATAATAATAATAATAATAATAATAATAATAATAATAATAATAATAATAATAATAATAATAATAATAATAATAATAATAATAATAATAATAATAATAATAATAATAATAATAATAATAATAATAATAATAATAATAATAATAATTATAACAATTATAATAATAAGATTGAAAAAGAAAACTTACCAAATAATATAAAGAATTTAAATTTATCATTAAATGATGAACCAAATATAGTTTCAATACCAGATAGTGTGGAAACTTTAATATTTGGGTGTAAATATATTGGTATATTATCATCAAACTATTTACCAAAAGGATTGAAAACTTTGATATTCAATTTAGGTTGTTCATCGAAATTTAATAGTAACAGTTTTAATAATTTATCAATTAATTCATCATCTATTGAAAAATTAGTATTTTCAGGTAGATTTAATTATCCAATCCCTCGTTGTTGTTTAGTTGGTAACTCATTAAAAGAGATTCAGTTCATTGGTAAATTTAATCAACCTATACTTTCAAATTCAATACCTAACTCTGTAACTTCATTGATATTTGGTGATGATTTCAATAAAGAAATTCAAGGTCTACCAAATTCAATTGAACATATTAAATTTGGTAAATCATTTAATCAAGAATTAACAACTGATTGGATACCAAATAATTTAAAATCTTTAATATTGGGTACAAATTTCAATAAAATTATTAAACCAAACATTTTACCACAGTCATTAGAGAAATTAGAATTTAAAGATCATAATTTATTATCCTCAACTTCATTTTTTTCAAGTAATAATAATAATAATAATAATAATAATAATAATAATAATAATAATAATAATAATAATAATAATAATAATAATAATAATAATAATAATAATAATAATAATAATAATAATAATAATAATAATAATAATAATAATAATAATAATAATAATAATAATAATAGTCCTACAAAAAATCTAAACGGAAATAGTGGTAGCTTATTAGATTATTGTTTTACACAATCACCATTTGAAAAATTATTAATTAGGGGATCAATAGCAAATTCAAATTGTTGGGTAATAATTGATGGTTTAGCAATTCAAGGACCACAACTTGATATTTCCAAACCATCAGAATACTATTATCATGACGAAGGTGAACTTTTTTTTAATTTTAGAGAGATTAAACCAAATATGATACCAATGGGTGTAAAGAGAATTATTTTTCATGATAGTTTCGATAGTTTAATCAGAAAGAATGTAATACCAACCAGTGTTGAAGAGATTGAGCTTGGTAATAAATTTAATAAACCATTGGTTATAAATTCATTCCCCACCTCTTCATTAACATCGATTACATTTGGTGATTGTTTTGATCAATGTTTAAGGGTTGGCTGTATACCTGATTCATGTACTTTACTAACAATGGGTTTATGTTTCAACCAAAAGATTGAACCTGGTCAATTACCTAAAAATTTGAAATTTTTAAAATTATCATATAGATTCGATTGTCAACTAGAGGTTGGATCATTACCCGAATCATTAGAGCATTTACAATTTGGTTATCTTTTCAATCAAACCATTGGCCATAATATACTACCTAAATCATTGAAATCACTTGTAATGGGTTGGAATTTTAATAAACCTATTGAAGTGGGAGTTTTACCAAATTCTTTGATAAAGTTAGAGTTTGGTTATCATTACAATCAAGACATACCTGTCAATTGTATACCAAACTCCACTCAAGTTCTAAAGCTTAGAAATTGTCCAAAACAATTATCGGTTTCTCATGATTTCTTACCACCAAGCATTAAGAAATTAGAAATAAATACATCACCTTTATTCTATCCATTCAATATACCATCAAATGTAAAATCTTTTAAATATTTAGGTTCATTAAGAGATTTACCAAAAAAACTCTCAAATAATAATAATAATAATAATAATAATAATAATAATAATAATAATAATAATAATAATAATAATAATAATAATAATAATAATAATAATAATAATAATAATAATAATAATAATAATAATAATAATAATGGCGATGATGGTATTGGTGATGATGATATTGGTGATGATGGTGATATTGATAATGGTGTTGAATGTTGTTTAAAAAAGTTATCATTTAGTCCAAATTTTAATGATCCAATTAATTTAAACCGACTATCAACTATTGAAACATTAATAATGAGTCATAAATTTAATCAACCTCTACAAGCAAACAATTTACCGAAAAAGTTAAAAGTATTGATATTTGGTTATTATTTCAATCAAAAATTAGAAAAAAATGTTATACCAAATAATCTTAGATATTTAGAATTTGGTGAAAAGTTTGATCAGATCTTGGAAAATGATTCATTACCAAAGTCTTTGAAATTTATAACATTTGATAAATCATATAAACAACCAATTGCATCAAACGTTTTACCACCTACTCTAGAATTAATAATCATAAAAAATTGGAATAATCTACCTTTTAATTTCCAAATTTTCGACCATGATTCAATTTTACAACAAATCAAAATCATTACAATTCCAACTAATAATACTAAAAAATTTTGGAAGTTTTTAAAAAAATAAGTAATAATTTTTAAAAATTAAATAAATAAATATTTTTTTAGAATTTTTTTGTTTTCTTAAAATTGGGAGCTCTATAAAAGGAAAATGAATTTCTTAATAAATAAAATTAGGTTATAAATATGTGTCAACTTTATCTTTTATACAGAGATCCAACCCAAAATATATAAAAGACTTTTTATATTATTTTAAAATATATAAAAAATTAAAAATTAAAAAAAAACAATAGTAATAATTTCAAATTGGTGTCAATCTTTTCCAAATAAAATAAAAATAAAAAAAAATTAATTTTAATCAAAATTTTTGGGCCCTTAATGATTTTTTGTAAAATGCAAAAATTCTTTTCAATTTAAAATAATTAATTTTTTTTAATTTTTTAATTTTTTTTTTTAAATTTTTTTTTTTTTTTTTTAATTTGGAAGATCATAAATAGAAGTTGGTGTTTTTTTTTTTTTTTCCTCAATGTTAAAAAAAGTTTTTAAATTAAAAAATTTTGTTGAAAATAAAAATTTCAAATTTAATACTCTTTTAATAAACAACAACAACAACAATTACAATAGTTTTAATAAAAGATTTTATTCAAAGAATTTAATAATGTCAGTACCATCATCAGTTATTGAAAATCATCTTGTACCAAAGGAGATACCAGTTTACCGTTTGAATGCACGTGAATCATTCAATCTCTTAACTGAGAAAGAACAACTCTATGCACATCATATCAGTGTTGCATGTTGGTGGGGTTCAAAGATTTGTCTTGGTCAAACATCAGTTGAGAGTGGACCAATCTTTAATCTTTTTCAAAATCTTTTCTCTGTTCCAGATTTAAAATCTACAGTGGTTCCAAACATTATCTCTGAAGATGAATATACCGATTTATTATCATATGCCGCTACCTTTTATGGTAATATGGGTAATTACTTAAGTTTTGGTGATAGTAAATTCATTGTAAAGTATACTTTTTCAATGAAAAAAAAGAAAAAAACAATATATGTATACTAATATTTTTATAATTTTTAATTTTTTCTTTTTTTAAAAAATAGCCAAGAATTTCAAAAGAAAAATTACAATTAGTAATTAATAAAGTTAATGATAATAAAGTTAATCAATATTGGAGCAAAAGTAGTGAATTAATGTATTCATTAGATAAACAAGTTAGAGAGTTGGGAATTGATGGTAATGGTATTTCAACATATTACTCACCAAACATTACAAAGGCTGAGATTGAAAAGGTACAAAAATTTATGGATTCAAAGAGTCTCTCACCATACAATACTCGTTTATTCAAAGTCTCTGAGAATAACTATAACCTTTTGATTGCTTCTGCCACTACTTCAGTACCAACAACATCTCATCAATTTGATGGTTACACCATCAATATCGTCTATGGTGATTGGAATAAAAATTTGACAAAAGTCGTTGATAATCTTAAATTGGCTCTTCCATATGCTGCTAATGATAATCAAACAAATATGCTCAAAAAGTATATCGATTCTTTCTATGGAGGTTCAATCGATGATCATAAGGATAGTCAAAGATGGTGGATTAAAGATATCTCTCCGTAAGTATCTATTATTATTTTCAACTCTTTTCTAGTCACATACACATATTCACATCTATTGATCATTTTGGGGTTAAAACGTTAAACTAACCTATTTCTTTTTTTTTAAAAAAGAGCTGTTGAAACCAATATTGGTTTCATTGAGAGTTATCGTGATCCATATGGTGTAAGAGGTGAATGGGAAGGTTTCGTTTCAATGGTTAACAAAGAAATGAGTATGAAATTTGGAAAATTAACAGATAATGCCACCATTTTCTTATCAAAATTACCATGGGACAAGAGTTTTGAAAAAGAAAAATTCAACAAACCAGATTTCACCTCTTTGGAAGTCTTAACTTTTGCTTCAACTGGTATTCCAGCTGGTATCAACTTAAGTAATTGTAAGGTTTTGTTTTTTTATTTTAGGAGAAAACATAAATAATTAGAATCTTTTATTAATTTTTCCTTTTTCCTTTTTTTTTCTTCCAAATATAAATAGATGATGATATTCGTCAAACTGATGGTTTTAAGAATGTATCATTAGGAAATGTTATTGCAGCAAGAAAAGATGAATATGTCACATTTATTCAAGAAAGCGATCAAAAATTATTCAATGAATTATCAACTGAAGCATTTGAATTACAAGTTGGCATTCATGAAGTATGTTCTTTTTTTGTTTAAATTAAAAAAAAAAAATTATCTAACTCTCTTTTTTATTAACAAACAAAGCTATATGGTCATGGATCTGGTAAACTCTTTACAACCGACGCAGATGGTAATGTTAACTTTAAAGTTGGTGAAGTTATTAATCCACTTACCAATAAACCAATTGATCCAAAGACAGATGTATATAAATTTGGAGAAACCTATGATAGTGTTTTTAAATCACTCGGTTCACCAATGGAAGAATGTAGAGCCGAATGTTGTGGTATCTACTTATCACCAGATGAAAAGATTCTTGAACTCTTTGGTTTCGCCGATGCCAAGAAAGCTGAGGATATCTACTATGTCAATTGGTTAATTATGGCACGTGCTGGTATCTGTGCATTGGAATTCTACAGTCCACCAAGTGAAGGTGCTCCAGGAAAATGGAGACAAGCTCACATGCAAGCTAGATATTGTATATTGACCACATTCTTACGTTCGGGTATTGTCACTTTAGATAAATCCGACGATGATGTAATTGTAAAACTCGACAGAAGTAAAATTAGAACCGTCGGCGTCAAGGCAGTTGGTGAGTTCCTCAACAAATTAATGGTTTTCAAAGCAACCGCAAACATTGATGCCTCCATCAAATTATTCGATGAATACACTCATGTCAACGATGAATTCCTCGCCATCAGAGATATCGTTTTAGCTAAAAAGAAACCAAGAAAAGTATTTGTTCAAGCACATACCTACCTTGATTCAAATGGCAAAGTTTGTCTTCAAGACTTCGATGACTCAACACAAGGAATGATCGATTCAATGATCACAAGATTCGGTAAAGATGATTCCGATATGTCATAAAATTTGTCACATGTTAATTTGGTTTGAATAAAAAATAAATAAAAAATATAAAAAATCCTTTACTTTGATTATTCAAATAACACAATGAAAGATATCCATATATTTATAGTTATTATTCTCAAATCTATGTTTAGTTGTTTTAATTAATTTTATTTGTGGAATATGATTTAACTATTATAGCAAAAAAGATTAAATCAGTTTTCATAGTGTTGATGATGGCAAATTGTATGCAAAACTTGGATAAAAACCATCGGCATTTGGTTGAACATTTGGATTTGATGCATGAATGTGATAGAAGTATTCCCAATAAACATAATCAACCTTGACACCAGCTCTATTAAATGATTCAGATGGATCACCGAAACGTGCTGGATTTACGATTTTAATGAACAAATTACTTTGATCGAAATAGTAAATAGTACCATTACCAGCTCTTACTTGAGCAGCTGAAGTACCAAGAGTGGCGTTGAATCCAAATGCATTTTCCCATGCCCATCTATTTTCGGTGTATATATTAAATACTGTACCAGCTGGATATGGAATTGCCATAAAGATGTAATGACCAAATGGAACTTGAGCAACCCAAAGCTCTAAATAGGTTGGACTACCACCTGTTAAATATAAATACCAACCCATATTTAAGATACCTGTAATACCTGCATTTTTAGAGATATTTGTTTTTCTAATTTCAGAAATACCTTCACCAAATAGACTAACACTACCAACATATGAACCATATTCATATTGTTGACCACGAACAATTAAATTTGGCATGTAAATTTCAATGTTACCAACTGATTTACTACCTTTATCACAAACCCAAACAGTCCAATCCGGTTGGAAATGACAAAGAGCATCTGAATACTTCCACCATTTTTCGTGAGAACCAACGATTGTTGGGACACCTGGGTTACCAATTAAGGAACCATCCCAATCAATAAGATTAAAGAATCTTGATGAACCTGAGTCATTGACAATCTTGTGACCAATGATTTGAGAGGTGGGAACATTTTGAAGTGTAATGTTTACAAGTGATGAAATGAATTGTGGTTTGTAAATGTCACTGAATGTCAATGCAATAATAACAACATTATCATCATCTGGATATATTGAAGTTGGGTTTTCAATAAAGTTTCTAAAGGTAATATGGGAGAGAATAGTTGTTACATAGGTATCATATAATTGGAAACCTTGACGTTTGTATAAATTTGATTTACTAAGAATATTACCAGTTTGTCCATCAACAATAGCATTTGATAACCAAGCATCACCGAATAACGTTGCTGGTCTATTATTATCATATGATTCCAAATTAACAACTTCAACTCTAGAACCCCAATGTTGGAGACCAAAATTTGAAAGGAAAATCTTGGTGTTATTAAATCTCATCCATTCATAAGTCATTGAGTCCCATGAGAAAATACCATCTTTACAAGTTTCTCTTGAAAATCTACCAGTATTATAAACTAAAATACCAGCTTCTTCATCAAATGTTAATTTTCCACCAACATAAATTGATGAACCTGAAATCCATTGATAACCACTACTATGTGCTGTATTACCTTCAAAAACTTTAGTATTCCAAGCTTGTGGTTCCATATTAATATCTCTATGATTACCGATTGGTTTTTCAAGATTTGGGAAACTGAATCCTGCCCAACCACCTATTTTAAAAAAAAAAAAAAATTATTAGCATAAAAAATAATTAATGATCAATTAATAATAAAATATTAAACAACATACCAGAAGCAGAATTACCAATTATTGTATTCCAAGAATTTGTAATATAAAAACAACCTATAAAAAGAATAAGGATATTATTAATACTAACTTTTAAATAAATATTGATAGGATGATAATTTAATATTTGCACTATTTAAACAACATACCAGAAGCGCTATCAGCTGGTTGAGTTAAATTTTCATTTTGATAAAATGTTTCTCCAGTTTGGCTACCACCAGAAGCTGGTTCACCGATAGTATGAACAAATGCACCAAAATTGTAAGACAAAATATTATTTTGCTCGACACCATCTTCAAGATAGTAGCAATGACCAAAAGCATCAAATGCAACATTTCTTGTTAGTGTTACATTATTAGTACCATGAATAGTATAACAACGATAGTAACTTTTAGTTACAACGCAATCAGAGATATAAGAGTTATTGACAACTCCAGCCAAATGATAATGTAATGGATAACGTGCTTTAACATTCTTTTGGCCCATTCTCTTTAATTGAACGCCAGCAAATTGACCCTCACCTGAAATCAAAATATGACCACCAAATGAATCTTGTTGAGATGATACTTCATCACCTTGGAATACTATTCTTCTTGACAATAAAGCAACTTCTACTTGATATTCACTACCACCGTAATGATAGAATTTTATTGGTTTGGTGAACTCAATTACTCTTCCAGAGATTGATTTAATAGTCATTACCTCATTTTGATTATCTTCTTCATCTTTAAATATAGATGTTGCAATAAGAACTTCTTGACCAACTTCCCAATTTACATTGTCTTGCACGTAGATAACACGGTCACCACTCCAAACTGTAGCTGCTAGTTTAGTCCATGAACTATGATATTGTTTACCGTGAACTGAAATAAAACCACCTGCTGCTACCGCAATACCTATAATAAAAAGAATTCATTAATTGGATTAATATTTGCTGAGAGAATCATAATGTATGAAAAAAAAAAAATTAATTTACCTTTTGAACCAAAGAATGGTGCAATTGTATTTTCAAATGATTTAGAGCCATGGAAAATAATGTTTATATTAGCATTATAACGACATTTAGTAGTACCCATGATGAATTTACCTTGAACGTAGATATCCTTGATATTCATAGTGAAATTTGAATCTGCGAATACCAATTCAGATGTTGGCGGAATTATTATTTTTTGATAGATTTGAGTTTGTGAAATTGAACAAGGGGAAATTAAAACACGTTTACCTGCTGGTAATGTAATAATATCAGATGGAGAAGGTACTAAACTGGAAGGCCATGTTGAGGGATTATGCCAATGAACTAAATCTGTAGCAAGATAGGGACATGTGGTTGCATCTTGTGGGTCTAAGGTAGCTGATGGTTTTGGAAGATATACCAATTCAGAATCTTTTACAACTAAATTTGGTGGGGTAACAATTGGTTTTGATAAAACAGTAATTTTCATATTTCTATAGAAAACATTAGTGATCTCGCTACCTGTTGCAATTGAACGATTAACTTGAAGAATAAAAATAGAAAGACCAATATCAAATGGAACACTAAATGTAATTGAGGTAGTTTTAAAATCGGTATTAGAAGTAAAATCTCCGGTAAAAGTCTTTGCATAGGTTGGTGCTCTATAACTCCATAAGATATAGTCGGTGTCGCCTGGTTGATAGATAGAAAGAGTCATATTTTCGATTTTTCCAATTGGACTAGAGGGTTGACCTAATTTAAAATCAAATGAGAATTGATATGTAACATTTGCTTTAAGAGAAGGCGCAGATTGTTTTGAAACAATATAAAAATAATTTGGTGAATAAGCTGGGAAATTTACTGTAAACTCACTGTCATTATCACTAACAACATCTTGGAGATTATTTGGAGTTGTTACATAATAAAAAGCCATATAATATAAATCATTTGCTCCATAAACAATATCTGATGCTGCTTGAGTTGTTGGTAAAGGTGGTGATGTTATTGGTGGATTAATACTTGCTGGAGTTGGTCTCCAACTTGAATCAATTGGACAAACATCTGATTTTATGACAGATGTTAAAAATAAAATATTAATCAATAAAATTATTATTTTATTCATTTTTTTTTTTTTTTTTTTTGAATACAAATAAGATTCTCTTTTAAAAAATAATAACCATCAATTTTTATATCGTTTTTTTTCTAATTTTTTCTAAATTTTTTTTTTGAAAAATATCCATTGATATTTATGAATTGGTTTTAAACAAAATTTTATAATAATGGTGAGAGATTTGATTTATTTTAACGGCTAATTAAAATGATTTTAATAAAATAAAAAATTTACCTAAAAAATGGGTCTATTTTGATGCTATTTTAAACCAACACATAACCAGATGATTTTAACACTATTTCATAGCATTGGCGAGATATTAAAATGCTTCATTTTGAAATCAATCAAAGAAAACGGTATATCTGGTACCAAAAGAATCAAATTCTATGCTTCCATTGTTTGGTTTTTAAAACAAAATCACATGAAAAATTAGGATAACCTATTCAAAGAAATAGTTTCTTTGTTTTGAAAAGATTTTATTGTAGAAATATTTGCAGATGAAGCAAAAAAAAAAAAAATTAAAATTGAAAATTAAAAAAAAATGAAGATTCATTTTTGCTGAAAAATAAAAATTGAAAATATAAAAAAAATTGGGTTTTGTATCATTAAAAAAAAAATGAAATATTGACAATTGAAGAAAAAAAAAAAATAGGTATTATTTGGTTGATATCATTCCCTTATGTATATTTTTTTTAACACTCCTTTTCAATGGGATGCATGTGGCAAAAAAAAAAAATTAATATAAATTTTAATGTCTCGTGAGTTATATTTTTTTTTAAAACCCAAATTGGTTTATTTTGAATAATCTTTTTATTTTTGTTCAGTACCACCTAGTTCTTTAAATTAAAAGATAAACAATTACTAAGAAAAATACAATTTAAACTTTTATTTTATTTTATTTTATTTATTAATTTTTTTTTTTTTGATGATTTTTCTTTGTGTCTCAATTTATTATTGTTGTTGTGAAAGTTTATTAAAAATATCTTGAGCCATTTTAGAATCTAGAGATCCAATGAAAACGAGAGTGTTCTTTAAATATGTAATCTCATTGAAACAACTTGATGGTACAATTTTCTTTGCCATATTATATAAATTGAAAATCAATGACGCAGTCTTACTATTTAACTCACCAACATTTAATAATGCATTAATTAAATCAATACAAATGAAACCAACTTTTTTCTGTGTCTATAAAATAATGATTATTATCTATTAATACCATTGAAAAATGAGATTAAAAAAAAAAAATTGTAAAACTTACTAAACTATCTGGTTCATCTTTTAATAGATTTAAATCATATAAAATTTCTTTAATTAATGAATTATAAAATTCTGTTAATTCTGTATTAAATTCTGGATCCTCTGTAAATAATTGATCATTTGATTCAACTTTTTCAATATGATATGGTAATGAAGTTTGTGCCCTTTTTAAATTGTAATGAATTAAAATTAATAATGATTCCAATATATTAAAAACAATAGTGATAATAATAATAATAATAATAATAATAATAATAATAATAATAATAATAATAATAATAATAATAATAATAATAATAATAATAATAATAATAATAATAATAATAATAATAATAATAATAATAATAATAATAATAATAATAATAATAATAATAATAATAATAACAATAATAATAATAATAATAATAATAATAATAATAATAATAATAATAATAATAAAAATAATAAAAAATTTACCAAGAAGAACAAAGTAATAATAATTGAATAAATATTTTTGATTTGGCAGTTGAGCTTGGCTCCCATTGATATTCTTTTACAACTTTATAGAGAGCTTTTACCAAATAGAAGGGACCACTTTCAGGATGACCAGGAGTTACAACCAAGAGTGAGATGAAATCCGAGAGATAAGAGATAGTCCAATCTTCAGTTGATTTAACTTGTTTGAACTCTAAAATTGGAGGAATCTCTTGAACAAAGGTAATGGCAGCCTTTAGGAGAGCATCGGCTTGAGAGAGTGCTTGATTTTGTAAGGCAACGGAAGAGGAGACTAAATAAAGATTCATCTTTAAAAAAATATCATCAATCGATGGAATTGTAATGAAACAGTAGGCAACACAAGCACGAATGAAAGAAATTGTCTTTGGAGTATGTTTACCTTTGACTAAAGCTAAGGTTTTCTCACAAATTTCACAGACACCATAGACTAATCTATTCTTTACACCATCGAAATTGATAAAGGTTTGTCTACACTCTACATAAAAGTTTAATTGTTTTTCAACGTCTCTACCAAAATCAATCTTATTGATACAATTTACAACCAATTGAGTCACTTGTCTAACTTCATCTTGGAAACTAAGACTATTCAATGAATCATGTAATGCTTTACCATAGGTAAGGAATGTATTTATCAATATTGGATCTGATGTCATAACTTTTGAGGTTGATAATGCTTCTAATGTTGATCTACTAATTTGTTTTTGTGATTCACCATTAAATAAATCTAATAATGGTAAAAAGTTTGTCTTTTTTATTTTTTTAAAAAAAAATTAATAAGCAATGCTATCTATTTTTTTTAAAAATAAAAATAAAATAAAAACTTACTAATGAAACCAATTTACCAAAATCTGAAATATGTGTAAATATTTTTAAAACAATTGATTGAAGATGTGATTGAATTGTTTCATAACCTTTATCTGGTATAATATGTCTAAGAATATCTTTTAAGAAAACATCAGTTTCTTTTTCCTAAGAAAAAAAAAAAAAAGAAATAAAATTAGTTTTCATTATTTAAAAATATAAAAGACACTTTATAAACTTACAGAACAATGAGTTAAAACATATTCAATGAAAACTTCAGCCACTGAGATATAATCTTTAATGTTTTCAAAGTTTGTAACAACTTTCCAAACATCATTAAGTATTGATAGGATCTGATTCTTTGGAGGTTGACCTAAAACTAAATTAACACCAAAGGTACTGTAGAGTTGATATTTTGGATAGGAGAGAGTATCAGCATCCTTTATGAAATTTGAAAACATTGTTGAGTTACTACAGATGTATTCGGGAGGGAAGGAGCTAATGATATGATTAAGAAGGAGAGAATTCTTTGATTCTCTGAAAAGCTCTAAAACCTCTTCCAAAGTTTCCGGTGTTGCTTTATGAGCCAAACATTGTAATAGCCACTCTAACGATGGTGAATATAATCCCATATAATCGGTGAGAGTAATTCTATACATTGCTAAAGTATTCTCTAAATATTTTGATTTCTCATAGGATTTTTGAGTGAAAACGAAATCCTTCAAGAGTTGAATGATGAATTTCTTATACTCTGGACAGAGATCAAAGGATCTTCTGGTTAGATAGGCTCTAATATAATTGGCAACCAATGGGTTACCAATACCTCTGATCATTTCACTGATACGATTGATCACTTGTTTTGGTTCAGTATTAACATCGCCTTGAATGAATTCATAACATTTAAGAATTGAAATCTCCACAAATAATCTTGGAAGTAATTCTCTAATTGAGGCAATTTTATAGAACCAATTTCTACAAGTTTCCTTTGCCTGCTCCTTTAGTAGTATTTCATGATTTTTACTCTCTTTTGAACTCTGTAATCTCTTTTTAATTCTGTCATATACTAAATTTCCAAATGTATCTAATATCTCTGTTGCAATTACAAATTTACTTGGATAAAATTTAATTAATGATGTATCTGATAATAATTTTGCTGTCTATATATATTTATTATTATTATTTTTATTTGTTTTTTGTTAAAGTTATTTTTGTTTTAATTGAAGGATTTTTAAATATGTTAATAGTTTATACACATGAGCAACAATATTATGATGATTAATTATCGTGGTGTTACGACAACAACAATAATAATAATAATAATAATAATAATAATAATAATAATAATAATAATAATAATAATAATAATAATAATAATAATAATAATAATAATAATAATAATAATAATAATAATAATAATAATAATAATAATAATAATAATAATAATAATAATAATAATAATAATAATAATAATAATAATAATATAATAATAATAATTATAGTAATCGATAATCAATAATTATACATACTTGAATTGCAATCTTTAAAGATCTAACTCTTTCTTCAGCAGCCCAAGCTTTTAATAGTTCGGAATGTAAAGTTTCTAAATCCATTATGATTTCAGGTTGAGAGAGTTGTGTTGTTTTTGAATCCTCTTTATCTTGTTCCAACTCTTCCAATATCTTATTTAAACGATTTATTGGAATTTTAAATTTACCACTTGTACCTGTTGACATGAAAGAAACTTGAATTGGAGTGGAGTCATCAGAGGTATATTGTTGAAGAATCGATGGTTTCAATGTATCCCATGGCATAAAGTTTTCATCAACATATGTTGTCAAATGATTCTCTTTAATCAATTTTAATCCACCCATTGTCGCTATAGTCTCAGAGAGTGGATCATGTTTTCTCTCCAATGAATTATTTAATGGATCAATAACTCCTCCCAATGTGTTATTATTATTATTATTATTATTATTTAATGGATCATTATCTGCTGTTGGTGTTATAGTTGATGATTGAAGTGAACTTGCATTTGCTGATAATGCTGATTGCTTTGGTTTACCTGTATCCTCTGTTTTTGTGATTGAATTTAATGGATGTCTTTCAACCTCTCTACCATTTAATACCTTTACCTTAAAATTCTTTTTTGAATTTAGTAAACTAATGTTTTTTTTAAAAAAAAAATAAAAATAAGATTATAAAAAATATTAATATTTTCCTTATAGAAAAATGTTTTTTTTTTTTTTTTTTTTTTTTTTTTTTTGATCATCATACTATTGTGGTGTTGCTTGTTGAGGTTGTTGTTGTGGCGAAGAAGGAGTTGGTGATGAAGCTGATTGTTTTTCAGCCATTGTGAATTTCCTAAAATATCTATTATGTGTTACTCAACACATATAACCAATACCACTTCAGCTATAAAAATTTATTATAAAAAAAATTAAAATATTAAAAATATAAACTAAAAAAAAAAAAAATAAAAAAAAAATAAAAAAAAATAAAATTTGAAAAAAAAAAAAATAAAAAAAAAAAATTCACAAGAAAAAGCATTTTAATTTTATATTTCCACATTTTAACACACATTTATTAATGCAATGGCAAATGAGTACTCTTTTATTGATATCAGCTTGTTGTTCCATTATTTTGTTTCTTTTTATTGGATTTGACTGAATTTCTCAGCTTTTCCTCAAGAGAAAGAATAAAATAAAAATTATTATCATTTATAAATCTTTTGAGTAAAAAAAATATGAAAAAATAAAAAGATAAAAATAAAAAAAGATAAAATAAAAAATACTTTTTTATTATATAAAAAAAAAAATTTATTATATTTATTATTGTTATATTTAAATACGAATTTTTTCATTGTTTAATTCTTGAGTGACATCAATACTATTATTATTATTATTATTATTATTACTATTATTATTATTATTATTATTATTATTATTATTACTATTATTATTATTATTATTATTATTATTATTATTATTACTATTATTATTATTATTATTATTATTGTTATTATTATTATTATTGGAGCTATTTGTATTGATTGTAATGTTATTATTGTTATTAATTGTATTAATATTATTTTTATTTTCATTTATAGTTGTTGAACGATTTTCTTCAATATATTTACAGATTTGAGTATTTATTACCTCGTATAATAATTTTGGATTAATTGGTTTTGTGACATAATCATCGACACCAGACTCTAAAAACTTTTCTTTGTCACCTTTCATTGCGTGAGCAGTGACAGCAATGATCGGAATATGACCACCTTCATTTGCTTCTATTTCACGAATTGCACAGGTTGCTTCTAAACCTGATAGAATTGGCATTTGAATATCCATCAATATACAATCGTATAGAACCGATTTATTTTTACTCTCATGATAGAAATCCAATGCTTGTTTACCATCCTTTGCAATGGTGATATCAAATCCTCTCTTGGTTAGTAGAGTCTTTATTAATTTTTGATTCATTGTATTATCTTCGGCAACTAATACCTTTTGTGGAATCACTTGACCATTATTATCGGTGGTTGTATTTATACTACCATTACTACTTAATAAACTAATATTACCACTATTTCCTGATAATATTGGTGGAGATTGGAATTGTGGTGTTGTTATTGTTGATGATGGTTGTGGTGGTGTTGTTACTCCCATTACTAAATTATTTGTTGTTGGTGTTGTTGGTGTTGTTGTATTATTAATGTTATTGCTTCTTGGTGAACTAATTGGTGGTGAAGTATCTGGTGTTGAATTTGAAGATCTTGATGGATCTGCAAAATGACTGTTATTGTTTTGACCACTGGAATTATTATTATTATTATTATTATTTGAATGATGAAGAGAACTATGTTGTTGTTGCTGCTGTTGTTGTTGGTGAATGTGATGAT
>CM069770.1:2910000-2984280 GCA_036169595.1 Dictyostelium firmibasis
TGTTGTAAAATCTAATATCTGATGAAGTAAATCCAATAGAATCTTTGAAGACTCTACAACATCATTTAACATTTCTTTTAGATTTCTAGGTGCAACATCTAAACATAGTCCAACCATACCAATAATTGAATTCATTGGACTCAGTAGTTCATGACTAATGTTTGCTAAGAATTCACCTTTTAATTGATTGGCTCTTTGCGCTTCCTCTGTTGCATTCTTTAACATAACTTCATTACGCTTTCTCTCTGTAATATCATGTAAGGCAACAAATGCACCAATAGTTTTACCATCCTTTGAAACTATCTCTTGACCACTTGCTAATACTAAATATTCATTATCATTAATCTTTGTTGGAATTTTAGTTGAAACTGCTGCTGCTGCTACTTGAGTTGATGATGTTACTGTTGCAACTGCTGCTGTTGTTGATGTCGTTGCTCCTCCACCACTACTACCACTACTTGAAATTACAGGATTTGGAGTAATTTGTAGTTGTGGTTGTTGTTGTGATTGTTGTGGTTGTGGTTGTATTTGTGGTTGTTGTTGTTGTATTTGTGGTTGTTGTATTTGTGGTTGTTGTTGTTGTATTTGTAGTTGTTGTGTTTGTGACTGTTGGTTATTATTATTATTTGTATTATTAGTATAATTTTTTGATAATCTATTTTGTGATTTATTACCATTCGAACAATTTGAGTGAGATCTTGGTCTATTTGATTTTGTAGCTAATGATTGTTGTTGATTTATTGATGGTGTAATAATAATCTCTTGATCGTTGATGAATTCACCACTTAATGCTCTAATGATTGGAGTACCAGATTTCTCAAGATTGTTTTGTTCATATGGTGATCTATAACATTTTAAAATTTGATCCAATAATTGTTTTTTATCGGTTTTATCGGTCAATTCTAATCCATGTAATTCTTGTGCACTCTTATTGAAATGAGTTAAATCACCATTTAAATTACATGCAACAATACCTGCTTTTAAACAACCTATTAGTGCCTCAACAAATTTACTCTCCTCCTCTAATTTATCTTTTGCTTCTTGAATTTCACTAAAATCATGGCAAACTCCTAATACTTTAAAAACTTTATCATCTTTTTTAATTATTTCGCCTCTTTATTTTAAATTGAAAATTTTTTTAAAAAAAAAAAAATAAAATAAATAAACCATCAATAAATGAAAAAAAAATAAATAAAAAAGTAAAAAATAAAAAAAATACAAACTTTAATTGAATATATCTAACTAAATTATCATTTTTTCTATTAATTCTTAAAGGATATTCAAATGAAGAACTATTTGATTCTATACAATTATTAATGATTGGTTGAATTTCTTGAATACCAAGTTTATTAATAAAATCATTAAAATTTAATTTTTTTTTACAATCATTTTCAATACCAATAATCTTATAAAATTGATTTGAAGCTTTTGTTGTGTCGTTTTGTACATTCCATTCCCATGTTCCCATATTTGATGGTTCTGGTCTATTATATTGTCCCTTATTATTATTATTATTATTATTATTATTATTTATACTATTTTGATTATTTTGATTATGATTTTCAATTGATGATGATAATGGAGATTGAATATATTTAATTTCTTCAATTGCTTCTACCAACATAAAAATTCGTTTACCTTCATAATCTAAATAATAACTATCCTGATTTACCAATAAATTTATACTAGTATCTAAATATAATTGCCTTGCATCCAAATCACTAATATATATCGATGAATATTTAAATATCATTTGTTTTAATATATCCCCATTGTCGTTGGATTCTATTATATCGATGTGTTCTATCTTTGATTTACCATTTCTTATCTCATTTATTAATGTAGTATTATTAAATGAATATGTTATCGATTCTATATTTTTATATTTCTTACATGATTGATTGCCCCAAATCAATACCTTTTTATTTATATCAAATAACCAAATTGCTTGATTTAATTTTTCTAAAATTTTTAAATAAATCATTCTCTCCTCTCTCTCTCTCTCTGTATATATATATATATTTTTCTTTTTTTTTTTTACAAAATAAATAAATAAATAAATAAATAAATAAATTACAAGAAAAAAAAATAATAACAAAAAAAATAATTGTTTAATTATTATTTTTTTTTTTTTTTTTTTTAGATTTATAACTTTGACTGAATAAGGAAAAAAAGTAAATTTTTAGAGAAAAAAAAAAAATTATAATAATAATTTGGTTTAAAAAAAAAATATTTAATCATTAAAGGTTTCTATTATTATTATTATTATTATTATTATTATTATTATTATTATTATTATTATTATTATTAATTTTTTATTAATATTTTTATTTTTTTTGTATAAATATTAGAATGAGTTTTTAAAGGATGTAATAGTTGATGATAAATCAAAAACAAAATTACAATGCAAATAATTATTTTTATTTTTTAATATTTTTTTTTTTCAATTTAATTATTTTACAAAGGTAAGTGTGGAATACCGTTATAAAAAAAGTGTTAATGTTGGTTTGAAAGTGTGGTGTGGGTAATTTGAAATATTTGTGTTTAAAATAATTTGTGTAGAGAGTGTGGGTGTTATAGTAGTTGTTTTTTTTGTTTTTATTTTGTGTATGTGTGTGATAGCCTTTTTTTTTTTTTTTTTTTTTTTTTTTGATATTTTTTTTTTTTTTTTTTTTTTGATTGATACTGTAGTATGTTTATTAAAAATTTATAATTAGTGTAACTATTGAATAAAAACAGTATATGAAAATTATTATTTGTGTGGCACTTTTTTTTTCAAAAAAAAAAAAAAATAACATAATAAAAAAAAATAAAAAATAATAATACAAAAGAAAAAAAAAGAAAAATAAAAAAAAACAAAATAATTTTTTTTAGATTTAAAATGTGTAGACAATATTTTATAAGAAATTTTGATGATATGTTTGCCAATTTACTAATTTTTTTAATAATCATCCAGTGCATGATTACAAAAAAAAAAAAAAAAATTTTCACTCTTAATATATTTTTTTTTTTTTAAAAAATATCTTAATTTGGCGAGATTTTAATATTTTTATTTTTTTTTTTTTTTTTTTTTTTTTTTTTTTTCTTATGACAAGATTTTTTTTAATATATATTTTTCTTTTTTTTAAAAAATTATTTTAAAAAAAGATGAAAGTTGGTGAGGAAAAAAAAAAAAAAAAGAAGTGATTAAAATTGATCACCTTCCTTTAAAAAAAGATTTTATGTATATAGTTTTAGGTGATTTGCCTCATTTTCCTTTAAAGTAAAAAAAAAAAACAACAAAAATGCGAGTATAATTGTAAATTAATAACCACACTATTAGGGAATTAATAAATCTAAATATTTTGATTTAAAAACTGATAAATGTATCTTCGTAAAAAAATTTAATTTACTCTAAAATGTTTTTTTATTTTTTTAAAAAAGAAAAAAAAAAAAAAAAAAATTAAAAAAGAGTAAATAAAATATATAAACTAATAAAGAAAAATAATGAATTAAATTTTTATATTTTACAACCTTTTTATTAATTATTTTTAATAATTAAAAACTATTATTATTATTATTATTATTATTATTATTAGCTTTATATTTATATTTTAAAAAATTTAAATTTAAAGTTTAAAAACCACCCTTTATCATATGGGTTTATTTGATTTTCAAAAATCTTTTTGAAATCTTCGATTGTTGATTTATTTGAAAGAGTTAATCTTATATGATATGATACTAAAAATCCCAACAACAGTGAAAATATAAAACTAAAAATAATTATAAAAATACTAAAATAAAAGATTAATAATCAGGAAAAATTAAAAAAAAAAAAAAAAAAACCACAAAGTGGTTTGGGTGATTGAAAAAAAAAAAAATTAAAAAAATTAAAAAAAAAAAAAAAAAGCACAAGTGTGGTGATTAATCAGAGTAGTTTGAGATTATCTTCAAGATATTTCGACTTACCATAAACCTCCACTAGTAGTTCTAATTGAATATAAAATATTATTAATTGATTTTTCAAATCTTTCATTTAAATCATTACTACTGTTACCATTGTTGTTGTTATTATTATTATTAATTTTATTTGCAGGTGATTCAGTTGTGTTTACAATTTGATTTAAAATTACAATTGTCATCGATAAAAGATATAGTGAATAAATTAAAGTTGCTACAATAAAATAAAAAAACTCTCTATAATTTCTACGACCAATACAATTTCCAATCCAAACACAATGGTGATCGAAATGATCCACACAATTATTACAAGTCGAACAGTGGAACGATCTTGGTTGTCTATATAAACCACATGTAATACAATATTTACATTTATATTTAAAATCACTATCTCCAATTAAAATCTCTTTGTATTTTTCTTTTTTTCTATTATTATTATTATTATTATTATTATTATTATTATTATTATTATTATTATTATTATTATTATTATTATTATTATTATTATTATTATTATTATTATTACTGTTTGTAGGTTGCTCCATTTCAACAATAAAGTCTCCATTATTTTCACCACTAAAACTATTTTCATTATTATAAAAATTACTATCACTACCATATTGCTCATCTTGATCATTTTCATCGTTGTCATAGTTTTCACTAAAATCAATAGATGATGAGGATGAAACCTGATCATCATTTGCAATTTCATCCATACCAGATGTTATAAATTTCTTTAATGATTTTTTTACTGCTTCTATTTTTGTTAACTTTTTTTCATTTCTTATATTCTCCTCAAGATTTTTTCTTGGAACTATACCTGGATTTGTAAATGCGCATTTATATAAATTATAAAATATAAAAACTAAAAATGTTAAGCATATAATATAATTTGAAATTTCTAATTTTTTTGAAATTTTTAAGCTGATTGGTATTCTTTTGTTTTTTTTTTTTTTTTTTTTTTTAATAATAGTAAAATTTTTAATTAGTTCCATATATATTTTGAGAAAGAAAAAAAAAAAAAAAAAAATTTACAATTTGATTATAAAAAATAATGATGGAACTAATAAGAAAATATGTGTTACCAAGAAAAATAATTTATCAGGTCCTGTAACACATTTATAAAAAAAAAGACTTTTAGTTCTTTTTATAATTTTTCTTTTCTTTAAACTTTTATTATTATTATTTTCATTTGTAGATTCTTGTATCTCTGAAATATCTCCTTCTTGGGTATCATTACTATCAACGCTTGTAATAAAATTTTCATTTTGGTAATCATTACTGTTATCATTATTACTCTCTATTGAGTTTTCATATATTTTATCTTTTTTTTTATTTTTTTCATTTTCTCCTTCATTTATTTTAATGTTATTATTATTATTACTATTATTTACCATTTATAATAAATAATATCAATAAAAAAAAAAAATAGAATAAAAAATAGAATAAAAAAATAATTAAGGTAATTAAAAAAAAAAAAAAAAAAAAAAAAAAATTAAAAAAAATAAAAAAAAAAAAATGGTAAAGAGATGAAAAATAAAAAAAAAATAAAATAAAAAAAAAATAAAATTTTTTAAAAAAAAAATAGATATTTTTGGAGTGAAATTTTTTCATTACAATTATCCAGATTTATATGCTCGTAGCTCTTTGGGAAAAAAAAATAAAAAAAAAAAAAAAAAAAACCGAAAGATATTTATCTAATTTAAATTAAACATTTAATTTTTTTTTTTTTTTTTTTTTTTTTTTTTTTTTTTTTTTTTTTTTTTATAGATGTTGTGAGTTATGAAATTTAATTAGAAAATTGTAAATCATACCCATAATTTTATATTTAAAATAGTGAAAATTGGTAAATAAAAAAAATAAATAAAAAAAAAATAAAAAAATAAAATTAAAAAAAATAAAAATTGAAAAAAAAAAAAAAATTTGACGCATTTTCTGTTTGTGTAAAAATTAAAATGAATAAATTTTTAAAAACATCAACAAGTATTACACGTTTAATTAATAAACAAACCACAACTATTGAAACTTGTCAATATGCTAAAAGATTTCAAGAGATTGAAGCTAGTGATTTGAAAAAGGGTATGTGGATTGAATATAAATCCAAACCATTTTTAATTGAGAAAGTTATGCATCAAAAAGTTGCAATGAGAGGTGGTTTCATCATTACAGATATGAAAAATGTTGTTGATGGTTCAAAGAGTAATATTAAATTTAGAAGTGCAGAGAATTTGGAATTATTAGATCTTTCAAGAAACACTTATAATTTTGTTAAGGTCACCCAAGATGGTAAAGGTTATGTTTTTAGAAAAATTGAAAGCGAAGAAAATGAAGATGAGGACGAAGATGAAGATGAAGATTTCATTTGTACAAATATATCTCAATTAGATGGTTATACTCCATATTTACCTTTATTGGGAAATGGTATGTATAAAATTAAAAAAAAAAAAAAAAAAAAAAAAAAAAAAAAAATAATAATAATATTTTCATTGTTTCTTATTTATTAATAAATTTCAATTATTATTTAGAGGCTGAATTCTTTTTTAGAACATACAATAATAATATTATAGATTTTAAAGGACCAACACAAATCGATCTTACAATTCAAAGAATAACAGATCTTCAAAATAATCTCGTTCTTCATTTTGAAAATGGTGGATCTTGTAAAGGCCCACATTATTTAAAACCTGGCGATAGGGTTCAAATTCGTATTCCTGACGAAACCTTCCTTGCAAAACTTTAAATAAAAACTAAAAAAAAAATGAAAAAATTATGAAACAAAGAAATTTTTTTTTGTTTGAAAGAAATTATATATTACAAAAAATTTTATTAAGATGAAAAAATGACAAAGGAGAGGAATAAATAAAGGGGAGGGATCATTTACTTTTTTTTTTAAATTTTTAATTATAAATATTTACTGTATTTAACCAACCATTGTAAAATCATCGATTTCGCCATCACTGGAAAAATCTGGTTGAGTATTTAATTTTGGTGGGTAATTTGGTGTTTGTTGTTGGTTGTTATTATTGATTTTGCTATTTTTATTATCTTGATTATTATTTTTGTGTGGAAGATGATGATGAACTATAAATTCTTCGTCGTCAACGATAATATTTTCTGGGATACAAGAATGATTATTTCCGCCATTTGCAATGGTGATTGAAAGCATTTCAGTTGTTTCACTCTCACCATTATCATCAACCAATTCACATTCGATTTGATAATCTGGTAACTTTTGACAAACAGAAATGATTGGATACTCAGAATTACTCATTAATGATAGTCTATTACAAAGATCTTCAAAACTAGCTTGATCTCTACAATAAAATCCAATTGACAAAGATGGATCTAATTGTGTAAATGACATCTTTTGCGGTATGCATCCACTGTATGTCTAGTTGTTTATTAAATATTTATAAACAATGTAAATATATTAATTTATATAGTTTTTTTTTTTTTCATAAATTATTACTTACATTTGAATAGTCAAATGAGTTTGGATTAACACTCTCTTGAACGAAATGGGGATCTAAATAAATGACTTGGTCATCTTGAAAACCAATAAAATAAAATGATTGCTTTGGTTTTCCACCAATAAAACCTAAACTTTGAGGCATCTTTAGTAATAGTTTTAATTTATCAATGTAAGTAGAGTTTAATTTATCTGCACCCAATTTCAATGGTATCATTATAATCAATGATTTCCATTTTGGAGGTATTGAACTAACGGCTGTATTATAATCAAATAATGAGTCATCCTCAAATACTTGATTACTATATCCATTTGGTACTCTGGATGGTGGTGATTGGTTATTATTAATTGTATTATTGTTATTACTATTATTATTATTATTATTACTATTGTTATTATTATTATTATTATTATTATTATTATTATTATTATTATTATTATTATTATTATTATTATTATTATTATTATTATTATTATTATTATTATTATTATTATTATTATTATTATTATTATTATTATTATTATTATTATTATTATTATTATTATTATTATTATTATTATTATTAATAATTCCATTGTTATTATTACTGTTATTAATATTATTTTGTTGTTCTCTTAAATATTGTAATTGTTGTTGTTGAATAATTTGATAATGATTATGACTATGACTATTATTACATAAATTATTTATGTAGTCTTTGTATATGACACCATCAGCCGGAACATACATTTCCAAATCCTCTAAATGTTGAAATTTAATGAGTTGTCTTAGGATATTTGAAATTCTAGTTGGAGCCAACCATTCCTCAACATCATTCATCTCTTCATCTTTTTCTTTTTTCTTTTGTTTTCCTTTACCACTAGCTCCTCGATATAGTGCGGTGAGTTCCTCTTTTAAATTTTGTTGTTTTCTATTATTCTTTTCCATTGCTTGTTTTTTATTTACAATTTGATGTATACCATATATATGCTCCTTTGATGGGTAGTCACTAAACCATGCCAATACTTGACTGTAGTTTGAATATACTCTCCTTCTTTCATGTTCTGGTATCATATCTTTGAAAATAAAAAAATATAAAAAAAAGAAAACGAAAAAAATTAACAAAATGAGTTAAAAAAAATCTAAACATAATAATAAACGTACCATTTTCTTTATAAAGATGTTTAATTAATGCTCTCGCTAATATCATTTGTCCAGTTCTCAACATACAACCCCATCCAATATCTGTAGTAATATTTGTATTTTCTATTGGTGGAAAATCTTTCCTATAACTAAACCATATCATTGATCCTACATCAGATAAAAATCTTGATTCAACTGGTTTATGTATTATTTCTGTAGCTATGCTGGGTTTATTATTATTATTACTATTATTATTAAGTATATTTTGAAAAACACCTGGAGATGATTGTTGTTGTTGTTGTTGTTGTTGTTGTTGTTGTTGTTGTTGTTGTTGTTGTTGTTGTTGTTGTTGTTGTATTGGTTGACTCTGTGGCACTTGAGGCTGTTGGTTATTATTATCTTTTGAAGTATAAAGCCTTCCCATCAACCAAATTGGTGATGGTGAGAAATATGGAGGCTCAGTTGGATCTTAAAATAAAGTGTTAATATGTATAATGATAATGAAAATAAAATAATTATGATTCAATAGATTAAATGTTTGTTGACCTACAATTTCTATAAAGATTATAAAAAGACATCATTATTTTTTGTTTTCCTTCTTTATATATATTTAAAATATTTGTTTTTTGTTTTTGTTGCCTTTGTTGTTGTTCTTTAATTAGTGATTGTTGTTGATGTAATTGTTGATATAAAATTTGTTCTTGTTCCTGTTGCTGTTTTTGATTTTGAGTTTGTGTTGTTGTTGTAGTTGTTGTAGTAGTTGATGAGGAACTTGGTTGACTAAATCCATATGAGATTTGTTGTGGTGCCTGTTGTTGTTGTCTCAAATATGATTGTTGGTTATATGCTTGTTGTTGGTATTGAAAAGGTTGTAAATGACTTCCATCTATACATTTATTGGTTAATATAAACTCCATTGTAAAATTTTAAAATTATTTTTATTATTTATAAAATCATCATACTAAAACAAAAAAAAAAAAAAAACAAAAAAATTGTATTGAAATATTATGCATATAAATTAAAAAAAAAAAATAAAAATAAAAAAAGAAAATACCAACCTTGATAGCCATTATGGTGTGAATGTTTTGTAAACATTGTATATTATACTTTATAAAAAAAGTGGGTGTATTAAAATTTTTTTTCTTTTTTTTTTATTTTTTATTTTTTATTTTTTTTGTTTTTTTCTTTTTATTTTTTATTTTTCTTGGGGTTCACAAAAAAAAAAGATCTATATATATGATTTATTGCCAAAAGCCATTTAAACTTTTATTATTTTATTATTATAATTATTATTATTACTATATTATTTTTTTGAAAAATTGCTACAAATTAATTAAAATAAATTGACTCGAATTATTCTTTCAAAAAAAAAAAAAAAAGTCTTTCAAAAAAAAAAAAAAAGACTTGTGGTGTGTTTTTCGAATATATAAGAGAAAGGATATTAAATATAAAAAAAAATTTAAAAAAAAATATAAAAAAAAATAAAAAAAAATTAAAAATATTTTTAATTTTTTTAATTTTTTTTTAATTTTTTTTTAAAAAGTTTCGAAAGCTCAACACCTGGTATTTTAATTAAAATTTACCAACAAAAAAAAAACGTCAATACAACAAAAAAAAAAAAAAAACACATAGATAGATTAAAAAACAAAAAACCGATAAAAAAAAAAATGATGATGGATTGTTTTACAACACCAGTTCCAAGAGATAATAGTTGTGCAAATATTGAAATTAGTGGTGGGGAAACTAATAACAACAATAGTAACAATGACAAAGAAGTTATTAAGTTATTAAAGAATGGATTAATTGAAAGTAATTCATTATTTAAGGTATATAGATTCGAAAAGAATATGTGCGATGGTGGGGGATTTGTGTTGAATAGATTGATAGGAGGTGATAAAGAATTACAACATGTAGATCCATTCGTATTGTTGGATGAAATAAACACAAATTCACCTCAGGAATATGAAAAAGGATTTCCAGATCATCCCCACAGAGGCATCCAATTGGTTACCTACATGTTAGAGGGTCTAATGGTACACAACGATTCATTAGGTAATAAAGTGGTATTGAAGACAGGTGATCTTCAATGGATTCTATCGGGTAAAGGTATTGTGCATAGTGAAATGCCCTCCTCTACCACCTCTAAACTTTGGGTAATTCATTATTGGTTAAATTTACCAAAACAATTGAAAATGGTAGAGCCAGACTATCAACATGTACTACACGAATCAATTCCTTTAATTCGTCGTAATAATGGCAAAACCAATTTCACCTTAAAAGTTATCTCTGGTCAATACTTTGATAATGAAACAAAAATACTACATAAAAGTCCATTAAAAAGTTTAGGTGTTCATCCTCTAATCTTAGACATTGATATCAAATTTAATTCAAATAATAATAATAATAATGAAATTTCAGATAATGCAAATAATAATAGTAGTAGTAGTAATAATAATAATAATAATAATAATAATAATAATAATAATAATAATAATAATAATAATAATAATAATAATAATAATAATAATAATAATAATAATAATAATAATAATAATAATAATAATAATAATAATAATAATAATAATAATAATAATAATAATAATAATAATAATAATAATAATAATAATAATAATAATAATAATAATAATAATAATATTAATAATAATGGTGGTGGTGAAAAAATTGAAGATAATTGTAAAAAGGAATCAACTTGCCCATTTGAAATTGATGTAAATGAAGAATTTGGTTCGTTTATATTGGTATTGGATGGTTTAATTTCAATAAATAAATCAATACCCATTAGTCCAGGAAAACTTGTTGTATTTAATAGAAAACCAAATAATAATAATAATAATAATAATAATAATAATAATAATAATAATTGTACAAATAATAATATTGATAATAGTGCTGATAATATAAATATAGATAATGAAAATTGTACTTTTAATAGAGTTTCAATAACATCCACATCAAATTGCAGACTTTTATTCTTTTCATCAAAACAAATTCAAGAACCAATATTTAAGTATGGACCATTTGTAATGAGCGATATGAATGATATTCATCAATGCTTCATTGATTTTGAGTATGGACTTTAATGGAGTTAATTAATAAAAATAAAAAAAAAACACATCGATTTTGTAAAATTAAAGCAATATTAAACAAATACACAAAAAAAAATATGCATAGTACCATATTATTTATTTTTAATTTTATAATTTTTATTGTTGATTTGTTATTGTAGTAACAGGAGTATTCATTACTTTTTGCCAACATTCATATGTACAAACTGGTTGATTGTTTTTTGGACAATTATATTTTTTAATATTATTACAATTTAAAACTGAACATTTAATTAGTGAATTAACATTAACTGTTGTATCTTTACTTTTTTTGTCTTTTTCAATTTGTTCAATCATTGGGTGTCCAATCGGATATGATATAGTTTTACCATTATCACTATCATCTTTATAACAAACTGTTTTTCCATTTACTTGTTTTAAAAATAAATCCTTTAAATTTTAAATTAATTAATAATGTATTAAAATAAGAAGAAAAAGAAGAAGGAGAATGAAAGATGAGATGTAAACTTACGTGTCTTGAGGGCTTTTTTTCATCTTCAGCGGATGGATCTTTTGTGGCAGCTTTTCTATAGAATAATTGGTTAACAACATCTCTCATGCTTGCTTCATCTTCCTCTATCTTTTTATTTCTTCTGTACAATGCAATTTCACTCTTTTTTTGTTTCATCTCATCTGTTAATATCTTTTTCTTTTTGACTTCCTGTGGTATTGGTGCTAATAGTTTTTGATTCAATTTACCACCACCCCTTTTCATATCTTTTTGTCTACTTGTACCACCACCAATTAAATTATCGTCATTTTCTTCATCTTCATCCTCATCCTCATCTTCATCTTCATCCTCATCCTCTTCAATAAATTCTTCATCTTCATCCTCATTAAATTCTTCATCTTCATCTTCATTTTTATTACTGTTTTTGTTGTTATTGTTGTTTATTTCATCGCCTATATCTAATTCTTCATCATCCTCTTCCATTGGTTCATTGTATTTACTATTTTTAATTACTTTTTTATTTGTTTTGTTGTCGTCATTTATAATGGTTGGCTCATCGTCACTACCAAAATCACTACTACTACTACTTGACTCATCATCATCATCATCACTGAATTTATTGTTTTTTATTGTTGGTTTCATTGTTTTTTGGTTTTTTTTTTTTTTTTTTTTTTTTTTTTTTTTTGTGAATTTTATGATTAATGAAAAAAAAAAAAATATTTTTATGAAAAAACAAACAACAAAAAAAAAAAAAAAAGAAAAATATTTTTAAAAGATAAAATAAAATTTTTTTTCTTTTTTTTTTTTTATTTTTTTTTTTTTTATTTTTTTTTTATAGTATTTGAAATTAATCGGTTTAATATTTATTTTATTTTTGTTTTTCATTTTTTTATTTTTTTTTTATTTTTCATTTTTCGTTTTCTCAGACCCATTATAAAAATCAAAATGATTGAAAAATTAGTAAAAATAACAGGATCATTGGAAAATAAATTAAAAGCGAGATCATTTAATCTTAGTGAATCTTTTATTAAAGAATTTAGTAATAGAAGTGGGTTTATTGATTTTACAAATAATGATGGCAGTGTGAATGGCATTGCTCTAATTGATAGAGGAATTGAACCTGAAATTAGAATTATGAATTATGGTAATGAATTATTTTCAAGAGATTATATTCAGTATGATATTATTATTATTTTTATTATTTTTATTATTATTATTATTATTATTATTATTATTATTATTATTATTATTGGTTTTTTTTTTTTAACCTAAAATTATTTTATTTTTTTTTTTTTGAAAGAAAATCATTAAAAAAAGCTATGGAGTATAGAGAAAAACTTTCAAATGATAAAATTATAGATATTGGACCAAAATCAGCATACAGGTTAGTTAATGATGGTTCAGATGGTTTATCAGCTTTAACAGTTGACGTTTATGCAGACTATTTACATATAACTGTGATTATTATTTTAATTTTGTTTTCAATTATTTTATTGAAATAATTAAAATTTTAAAACTAATATTTATTTTTCATAAAAAAGACATTCTCAGAATATTGGCATAATCATATGAGATTTATATCAGAATATTTATTAAAAGAAACAGGTAAAAAAGGAGTATATTGGAGAAATAATTTGAAGAATTCACCCCCAACAAGTAAATTTTATATAGGGGAAAAGTATAAATTGGATGAACAGGGACAATCGACATTGATTGCCGAAGAGAGTGGTATGAAATTGTATATAGATTTAATGGATCCAAATTCCACAGGATTATTTTTAGATCAAAAACTAAATAAACAATTGATTTCAAATCTTTTCAATGGTAGAAATAATGGTTCTATTTTAAATACATTTGCACATACTTGTGCATTTTCATTAGCACCTTGTGTAAATGGTCACAAAGTTTCAAGTTACAATATTGATATCTCACCAAAATATTTTAATACAGCAATGAGAAATTTCCAATTAAATGATATACCATTGAATCATCATAAATTCGTTGAAAAAGATGTATTCTCTCAATTGGAACAAATGAAATCAAAATCAACTAGATTTGATGTCATTGTTTTGGATCCACCATCTTTTGCAAAGAGTAAAAAGTTTGGTGCATTTTCAACAAAAAATAAATATAGAGATTTATTGGATTTATCAATACCATTATTAAATCCAGGTGGTTTCATCGTTGCTTTTACAAATACAAAATCAATCTCTGAATCAAAATGGTTAAGACAAATCGGTGTAAAAGATGATATGCAAGATATTGATATTGAAAATGATCAACAACAACAACAACAACAACAACAAAAACAAAAACAACAACAATCTCAAATATTAATTGATGGCACATTGAAAAATGATTTAAGAGAAATTTCACAATTAAATATTAAGAATGCTAAATTTTCAAACTCAACTAAAAATGTATCACCATTCAAGAAATTGGCTAAATTTAAAGCTGTGGAATATTTTGATCAATCTCCAGATTTCAATATTAGAGAAGGTGATGAAAGAGTGGCAAAATATTTAAAGGGTGTATTATTAAAAAATAAGGTTGATTTTTCAAAAACAAAATATTATTCTACCGAAAAAAATTTCAAATAAAGAAAATAATAAAATCAAATTTAATTAAAATAAGAAAACTATAGTTTAACATATTTTTTTATTTATTTATCTATTTATTTTTTTGTTTTTTGATTTTTTATAAATAAAAAAAATATCAATATAATTTATAATGATATTAATATTATTAATTATCAGAATAATAGTAAACTTGACTCGATGGAGATGATGATGATAATAAATTATCATTGTTTGGTGTTGATATAAAATTTGATTCATTCAGTGGAACTTGATGTTCATCATTTTTTTTTTCATTAAAAGAATAATCAAAAGATGAATTATTATTATTATTATTATTATTATTATTATTATTATTATTATTATTATTATTATTATTATTATTATTATTATTATTATTATTATTATTATTATTATTATTTTGATTGATATTATTATTTTGATTATGATTAGAATTACTATTATGTGGAGGTAAAGGTGGTAGTGAAGATGATGAGTTAGAAGGTGTTGAAATTTGATTGGTTTGAGAGTTTTGTAGATTATGTTGTTGGTTTAAATGTTGTAGATGTTGAGTTTGACTTAATGATGGTTGATGATTGTGTTGGTTACTTTCATTATGATGAAAATTATAATCTTGAGAATTACTTCTCTTTTTTGGTGTACTGAGTGGAGTTGAATTTTGAATTTCCATTGAATAAGATCTTTTTGCATTAATATTTGGTTCTTGTTGAGGTGATTGCGGTATATTGTGATTACGTTGTTGTGGGAGAATTTGTTGGTTGTTTTTATTATTTTGATTATTATTATTATTTTGATTTTTTTGTTGATTTTCAGAGGCCATTTGTTGTAAATGTAAGTATTGAACATACTCTGGAGTAATTACTTGAGTTTTTGAAAGTTCGTCAAGATATTTTCTTGATGGCTTTATTTCGTCACGGGGTAACATATCGATAAGAAAATCAAAGGTTTCACATCTTGATAATGAGTTTATTATATCGGTTCTTTGAAGTGTTCTTCTTTTATTCATTTCAGTGTGTACCCATGATCTATGAGTCATTTCTAATATTAATATTTCACAAGCTTTTGCAAATAAAACTGGTGCTTCAGATGAAATTTTCTAAAAATAAAATAAAAATTAAAAGATTAGAAACAATTATTTTTTTTAAAATATAATTGCAATTAAAAATTTAAAAATGTTTACATTAACATCTTTATCGGATTTCATAATTTTTTTAATTCTTGCCAATGGTAATTCATGAGTCTTAAAATCTTCAGTTTTGTGAATATCTCTGAGTTGAGAAGACCAAAAACCAGATAGTTTAGTGTCCAAATGGTTTTGAAGTTGATTTTGAAATGAATTTGATTGGCCACTATTTTGAAATCTTTGGTTTGGGGTTGAAGTTGGGGTGGTTGGATGAGGAGTAGTTGAAGAAGGTGAGGACAATGCAGGTGGTGTCCCATTCCCATTACTACTACTATCATTTAGTGATGGATATTGAGGGATAGGGGGTAAGTTAATGTGAAAATTTGAATGATGAGAGGATGATGTTGAGGAAGAAGAAGATGAAGAAGATGCAGAAGATGGATGTTGGTGTTGATTAAAATGTACTCCACTCTCATTTAATGGTAACATACTATTACTTGTATCGGGATGGTTCTGACTATGATGTGGCGAATTCATCGGAGAAAAGTTATAGTTAAAATTTCCATTAATTGGGTACGAAAAGTTATTTCCATTGCTATAACTATTACTTGTATTGGCTTCATGTGATGAATAAATTTCTACATTTTCCGTCGAAATATTTGGAGTACTTGAATGAGGTGAGTGTTGTTGAATTGACTTATAGTTATGATAATGGTTATTATTATTATTATTACTATTACTATTATTATTATTATTATTATTATTATTATTATTATTATTATTATTATTATTATTATTATTGTTATTGTTGTTGCTGTTATGATTGAAGTGGTGGTTGTTATGGTGGTTATTGTGGTGGGGAGAGTTATGACTATTTGATGTGGAACCTGTTGATGGAAAATGTAATAAACTATGTATTTGATTTTCCATTTAATTATTTATATTATAAGTTGGATTTTTTTTTATTTATACAATTTTTTTTTTTAGTTCTAATATTACAATAGTTTCAAGAAAAAAATTAAACAGCAAAGGAATTTTTTTTTTTAAAAAAATAAAGATTTAGTTAATCTCTTTTTTATTTTTTTTTTTTTTTTTTTTTTTTTTTTTTTTTTTTTTCTTTTTTTTTTTGTTTTTTTATTTTTTTATTTGAATTTATTTGATAGGTTTTTTTTTTAATTCTTTCTTGAAAAAAAAGAAAAAAATGGTTATAGACAAAATAAAATCAAAAGATTTTTTTTTTTTGTAGTTATGGTTTTTTATTTGGATTTTATCAAATCATATTTATTTTTTAAAAAAAAAACTGATAAAACCAAATTATTGCTATTGGTTTGTTTTTTAGTTTCCCAAAAGGAAAAAAACAAAAAAAAAATAAAATATAAAAAAATTAAAAAAAATAAAAAAATTTAATTTTAAAATTTATTTAAAAAATTAATTTTAAAAAATTAATTTAAAATTAATTTAAAAATTAATTTAGAAACTAATTTAAAATAAACTGATCGAAAAAAAAAATAATGAAAAAAAATAAAGTTGTTGATTTTAGGAAAAAAAACAACGATAGAAAAATTTGATAGTTATTTTATTTTAAAATGGGTGGTAGTGTATAATGTTAATAATAAAAAAAACAATAGTTGAGGTGTATATATTTTAACAATTTTTAAAATAATAAATAAATAAATAAATAAATAATTGAAAAAAAAATTATTAAAATTTTAATACCGTTTATTATTTACTAACACACTATAAAAAATTTTAAACTTTGGAGATTGCTTATGTATTTGGGTGATATTTTTTATATTATTTTTATTATTTTTAATTTATGTATTTTATTTTTATTATTTATTTTTTTTTTTTTTTTTTTTTTTTTTTTTTGGTATTGAAGATCTCAAAAAAAGTGAAATACTAGGGGTTTTTATTTTGAGATTACTAATTTATTCGAAAAAATATATTTGTGTTTTCTTTAATTGTGAAGGATGTGGAAATTTGATCTTTTACCAATCACTAAGATTAGTAAGACAATGGAAAAAAAACAATATAATTATTATGGACTTTTTAATATTATTTTAATTTTATTTATTATTTATTATTATTATTATTATTATTATTATTATTATTATTATTATAATTTTTAAACTATTACAAAATTTTTTTATTACAATATATGGAAATTTTTTAACGCAAAATAGTTGAACGCCAAATATTAATTTTTTTTTTAAAAAAATAATAATTTGTAAGATGAAAGAAAAAGAATTATTTATTATTATCTATTGTTATAGGAAAGAGGATAGTATTTTTTTAAAAAAAATTAAAAAGACTAATTATTATTGTTATTATTTAAAAACCACGCAAACACAACACACAAACCACACTTTTTTTTTTTTTTAATCATATAAAATTTATAATTAAAAATTTTTAAAATTAAAATGAAAAAAAAAAATGAAAAGGAAAAAATAAAAAAAACAAAAAAAAAAAGGAATAAATTAAATAATTATAAATAAAAAAATAAAATAATTATATTATTTGGTTATTTATCCTATGTAAAGGTAGTTACTATTTTAATTTATAGCCGACTGTTTTATAATTCCTTTTCAGGTTTAATTTTTAGTATTTATAATTGTTTAATTTATTGATTTTTTTTTTTTTTTTTTATTTTATTTTTTTATTTTTTTGGTTTGATTTAATTAAAAATTATTTAAAAAAGATGGTATAAATACTAAATAATGATAGTTAAACAACACACACCATACTTCCACTCACACTCATTCACACACAAAGACACCACTGATATAATATAAAACAAATATGATAATTGTGATAGAGAGTTAAGATGGCGTATATAATTATTGAGTGTGTGAGTGAGTGTGTGTTTGTGTGTTCTTGAGAGTGTGTGTATGTGGTTGTATTGGTAGGAGGTGGTAAAGAAAAAAATACTTTAAATTAAAATAAATATGTTTCTATTATATATATGTTGTTGTTGTTGTTATTATTGTTGTTGTTGTTGTTGTTGTTGTTGTTGTTGTTGTTTTTCTTGTTGTAATTAAAATATTGATAGTAGTGGTAATAGTAATTATTTGGTTGGTTATAATAGTAATAGTGGTTGGTTGTATATTGGTTGGTTGTTGTAGTGGTTTCAGTAATAATATTGAAATAATAATAGTAGTAATGAAAGAGTAGTAAAAGTGTTATAAAAACCTTTTTTTTTTAATTTTATTTTATTAAATTTAATTGTTTTTTTTAATTTATTTTATTTTTTAATGTCATGATATGGTATTTTAGTATATCCATCTACAAAACAAATAAAATGATTTTAAAATAAAAGAAATTGAACAAAACCAACAACAAATAAGATTAAAGAAAAAACAAAAAAAAAAAAAAAAAAAAAAAAGAAAAAAAAAAAGAGAAAGAAATAAAAAATGAATTAAAATAAAATCCACAAAAAAAAAAAAAAAAAAAAAAATGAATACAATTTGAAAACCATTTATTGTATTTATAATTTATCAATTCAATGGGAGTGTTGTTATTATTAAAATTATTATAGTAGTTGTTGTTGTGAACCATTTTATTAATAAACACCATATTTACCACTCAAACACACTCACACCATTATAATATTTATAAAATAATAATTCCCATTTGTAGATATGATTGTCAATTTTTATATTTTAGTGTGTAACATATCATATCATGTATTGGTTTTTTTTTTTTTTTTTATGTTAAAAAAAAAAAAAAAAAAAAAAAAAAAAAAAAAAAAAATATTGTTATTATCTCACTATAACAAATAACAAGAAATTCTTAACCAAATGTTTTCTATGAGAAAATAAACCTCTGAGTAAGTTTTTAACAATAAGTATTTAATTATTTTTAATTTATATATATATATTTTTTTTTTTTTTTATCTCACATCTGGTGTGTGTGAACGTATTAAAGTAAATAATTTTAGATATTTAATAATGAATGAAATATGAATTAATGAATTAATAAGTTAATGTATAAATAAATAAATGAATGAATGAATGAATGAATGAATGAATAAATATATCACAGTGACCTTTTTTTTAACAATATTTATCCCTCAAATTATTATAATTACTATTTTTTTATTAAATTTTTTTTTACACCACAAATTAAATTTATATTTACTTTATAAGTGTGTGGGTAAATTTTATTAATTTTTATTGTTTTTTATATTATTTTTTTTTTTTTTTTTTTTTTTTTTTATGACAGTATATTGAATAGATCTGCGTTTTTATATAAATTAATGGTATAAAAAAGCAATCTTTTCATATATAAATAGATATCAAAATTTTTCATCCATTTATATATGAAAAGAGCATATTAAACATGCTCCACCAAGAAACCATTTTTTTTTTTTTTTTTTTTTTTTTTTTTTGACTAACATTCTAAAACACAATTGTCAAAACTAAAAAAAAAAAATTTAAAAAAATTCTTTGAGTTTTTTTCGTTTACACTTTTTTTTTAATTATTTTTCATTTTTTTTTTCAACTAAACTTTTATTAATCTACAATATCACCTTGTACTCCGATTTACAATATAATTTAATTTATTATAATATTGTAATATGATTAGATTACGAAAAATACAAGTTTCGCTGGCACAACCGTTGTTGGAATCATCATTTCAAATACAACCACTTTCTAATAATTTTAACTATCACAACAATAAAAAATATTTTTGTACCACTAATAATAATAATAATAATAATAATAATAATAATAATAATAATAATAATAATAATAATAATAATAATAATAATAATAATAATAATAATAATTATAATAATAATACAACGAAATTAATAACTGAAAATACTACCAATTATGTAACTACCACTAATAATAATAAAAAATTTACCGAAGATGAAGTGAAAGATATTATATTTTCTATTCAAAGGTTTGTAATATTCTAAAAAGTGAAAAAAAAAAAAAAAAAAAAAAAAAAAAAAAAAGTTTCATATGATAATTAATTTTTCATTTTCAGTGAATTGAACATTAAAGAATTAAATGATTGGTATAATATTAATATAACCAAGATTTTTTCAGAGAATAAGGAAGTTAAAAATAAAAAGATTTCAAAATTACAACAAATTTTTAAAGACAATTTTGAAAATTCATTCTATGGAATGTTAAAATTTGCATATCCACAACATGAATGGGATAAAGTTAGATTGGTTAAATCAATCGACAAGAATAAAATTTTTTGGACAAATAATGACAATGTTGACTCTTTCATTCACTCCTTTACAGATGATATGAACTTTGATCAAACTCATCGTAAATTTAATAGTTTTCAATATAATAATGATAATGAAAATGATAATGAATATCTTAAACAATGGTATAAAATTAAAAAAAGTGATTTTTTAAAATTTAATGGTCGTCCTATAATTGCACCTTTTAATGATTCTGTATATAATTTTTTATGTAGTTATTATCCAAACTATACTTTTAAACCTTGGTTATTTACAAATTCTCCAAAGTATGTTATTAATTTTTTATTTATTTATTTATTTTCATAAATATTAATTATTACTTTTAAATTATAAACTTATTATTATTATTATTTTTAGAAATTTTTGGAAACCAATTGAAAATCAAAGACAATATTTAATATGGTTAGGTAAAGAATTAGGATTCACCGAGTATAATCATTGGTATGGTGTGGTTAAAAATGATTTTGTTCGGAATAGTGGATCTTCTTTATTATTTTTATATAATGGATCACCATCAAAAATAATTTTAGAAGTTTTTAAAGATGATTATGATTGGAAAGTTTGGAAATTTAATCATTTACCAACATTATCTGATAATACAAATGAAATTATTAATAATAAAGATAATGATAATGACAATGTAAAAAAAGAAGAAGAAGTTAAAGACGAATTAAAAATTTTAAGAGAATTTTTTAAATTTGCAGGAGAATATTATAAAATTAAAGATGTTAAAGATTGGTATAGAGTATCAAATTCACAGATTCAATATATAGGAGGATCACAACTTGTTAAAAAAAATGGTGGATTATTTAATTGTTTAGAGATATTATTTCCAGAAGAGAAATGGAACTATCATCTTTATTCACAACCTGGTAAAAAATCATCACAACGTTTATTGTCAATTTATTTAAACCATTTATTTATAAATCAAAATCATGATAAAGAATCAACGACGACGACAACAGCAACAACAACAACAACAACAACAACCAATATAGAAATCTTTGAAGATTATAGACACCCTGATTTAAAATATCAACAACTAAGTAATCATTCATTTCATTTAGATTTTTTTATACCCCAATTATCATTGGCATTCGAATATCAAGGTAAACAGCATTATATGGATGTTCCACGATTCGGTGATACTACCATCTATCAAAATCGTGACATTGAAAAAAGATTAATTTGTAAGAAAAATAATATTATAATCATTGAAATTCCATTTTGGTGGGATAATCAAATTGAATCTTTAATTGCCACTATCATCTCTGAATTACCAAACTTAAAAAATCAATTATTAATAAATTATAAAAAATATTTATTAAATAATAGAAATAATAATAATGAAAATAATAATAATGAAAATAATAATAATAATAATAATAATAATAATTATAATTATAATAATAATAATAATAATAATAATAATAATAATAATATTAATAATAATAATAATAATAATAATAATAATAATAATAATAATAATAATAATAATAATAATAATAATAATAATAATAATAATAATAATAATAATAATAATAATAATAATAATAATAATAATAATAATAATTTAAAAAATATTAATGATAATAATAATCAAATCGATTTTGACACTTTCTTACCAATATCAAAAATACCACAAAAAGTTAGCAATCGTAAAAGACCTTTCAATAAAGAATAATTTTTTTTTGTATAAATCTTGATTAATTAATCTTTAAAAAAAAAAGAGGTTGTTGGAATAATTTATTGGTTTTTTTTTTAAAGAAAATAAATAACCAAAAAAAATTATATAATCTTTTCACTGTAGTACTTTAGTTTTATTTATGAAAATTATTTTTAATTCATATGTTTGGTATATTTTTTTATTAATAAAAAAATAAATAATATCAATTTACAAAAAAAAAAAAAAAAAAAAAAGAAAAATATTAATTTAGGGTTGAATTTACATATTTATATATATTTTTTTTTTTTTTATTAACAAAACAATAAACTTTATTAACTTTTAATTTATTTGAAATCAATGATTATTAATATAAATATAGCACCATTAACCACTTAACCACTAATAAAAAGATATAATAATAATAAATCCTAAACCATGTAATCTTTATTTCCATCTCCATCATTTACGATAGATAAATATAATTTTTTTTTTTTTTTTTTTTTTTTTTTTGTTTTTTTATTAAAAAGGTGAAGGCAGTAACGCCAATAAAATCAATTGTAAGTTTTTTAAATGATATATTATACACTTACAATTATCTATTTAACAATTTTTTATAGATACAAAATGGTGTATATATTACCATTTTTAGTTGATTTTTTTTTATTTTTGAACTAAATATGTTAGTGTGGTTTAATTGTTTTAAATGTTGATATAACCACCAGAATATCTATTTCATTACTGGTTATTTTACTTTTTTTTTTTTTTTTCCTATCTTTTTTTTTTTTAATTTTTCGTTTTCATTTTTGAAATGACTTTCCCACATTATCTCATTTTTTTTTCAATTATTTTTTTTATTTGCAAATAAAAATTTTTTTTTTTTTAATTTTTTTTTTATAATATTTTTTTTTTTTTTTTTTTTTTTTTGTATAAAATCCACCTCTTTCATATTCTCTCCTCTACAATAAATATAAAGAATAATTGTTTTAACAAAATTTTTTTTTTTTTTTTTTTATTATTATTATTTAAAATTTTAATTTATTAAAATAGCGCATATTCTTTTTTTGTGCAAATTAAAAAGAAAAAAACAAAACAAAACAAAACAAAACAAAACAAAACAAATCAAAACAATCATTAATACAACAATTTTGCCTATATAATAGTTGTAATATTACATTTATAAAAGATAGAGAGCGAAATAGAGAGTAAGAAAGAGGATAAAAATAGAAAGAAGAGTGTAGTTATTTATTAATTATTATAATTTAAATAATCATTATAATAAAACGATAATTTATTGTTTATCATAACTACACTTTTATAATAAAACAAAAGAAAAACTAAAAAACAACGGAGAAAAAAAAAATAAAAAAGATATAGTCGGACACAATCCACCATATATATATATATATATATATATATCATCATATACACATTTAGAAATGAGAAATATTAAACACATTCAACTTAAGGATATGGAAGAGATTGGTGAAAATGATGAAGAATTTGAAATTGATGGAGATGATATTATACCAAGAAAGAAATCAGAATTTCAATCAACCCAAAATAAATCTACATTTAAAAGACTCTTTGATTATTTGACTGAAACTAATTTTAGGAAATCACTTCTCATCATTGCATTTTGTTCTCTCTTTATTATTTTAACAATCACTGCCACTTTAACAACAAAAGGTAAAAAAAAAAAAAAAAAAAAAAAAACTTCTAATCAATATGATTTGGTATTTTTATTATTATTAATTTTTTATATATAATTTTTTTTCCTTTTACTGTATAGTACAAATTATATATTCAAATATTAAATTACCAGGTAATGTAATACCAATTCATTATTTTACACATGTCGATATTAGAATGGAACCAAAATTTAATTTCAATGGTACGATAGTATCAACATTGAATATTACAAGCGATAAAAATGATTTTATTGTGATTCATGCTGATGAAACCACATTATCATTAAATAGTATTCATTTGGTATCAGTACCAAAGTATAATAGTTCAAAACCGGTTAATAGTACCGATTTCGATTTGGATGGATCTATAACCCCAACAAATAAAATCTATAATGCCGAAAATAGCTATTATATTTTATTTTTTAAAGATTTGAAAAAGTTTTTAGATGTATGTTTTTATAAAATAATTTCTTTCATTTCTTTTTGATATTTTCTTTTTCCAGCTTTTTTTTTTTTTTATATGTGTAAAATTATTAACAAACTACCTTGTTTTCTTTTTTTATATTATTTTTTTCTTTTTATTATTTAATAGAAAAATGGTAGTATTTTTAATTTATACATTAGTTATAATGGATCATTAGTTGACGCTGAAGGAACTAGTACATTAAGAGGATTATATTTATCATCATATAAGAACCCAAATAATCGTAGTGAATCAAAGTATTTGGCGGTAACACAATTTGAACCTGTAGATGCAAGATTATCATTCCCATGTTTTGATGAGCCATCACTAAAAGCCAATTGGACTATTTGGATCACACATCCAAACGATTATAAAGCACTCTCAAATATGCCCGACTATTTGATCCAAGAGAATAAGCAAACACATAAAACAACAACTCGATTCGATACGACACCAAAGATGAGTAGTTATTTGGTTTGTATTGTAGTTCATCAATTCAGTAGTAAATCTGGATTTATTGAACGTCATGGAAGCACTGGTGGTGGAGTTGAAGCCTCTGTGCCACTTAGAATTTGGGCAGCCGATCATTTGATGGATACAGTAGACTTTTCATTGGATATGGCAAAGAAATCGTTTGTATTCTTTGAGGATTACTTTGATATCCTCTATCCATTACCAAAGATGGATTTAGTTGCAATACCAGATTTTGCGGCTGGTGCAATGGAGAATTTCGGTCTAATGACCTTTAGAGAGTCTGATCTTCTCTATAGTAGCAAAACATCGGATCAAGAGAATAAACAAAGGGTTGCCGAAGTGGTATCACACGAGATTGCTCATCAGTGGTTTGGTGATTTAGTCACTATGAAATGGTGGAATGATCTTTGGTTGAATGAAGGTTTTGCCACTTTTATGTCCTATAAATGTATGCAAAAAGTTTTAATCCAAGAGTTCAACAGTGAAGAAATATTTCAGTACAGTTCAAAACAACCAGGTCTTGACATTGATGCATCACCTTTCACCCATACCATCTCAAACAACTATACTGATCCATTGGATATCATGGCATCATTCGATAGTGTCACCTACGACAAAGGATCCTCTATCCTCTTGATGTTAGAATCAATGGTCGATAGAGTTCGTGACAATGCCTTTCGTGATGGTATTAGAAAATACTTGAAAAAATATGCCTACTCCAACGCTGAAACCAACGATCTTTGGGAGATGTTATATGACTCTATCAATCGTGATCCAAATATGGTCATACCTGACATTATGAATCAATGGACAACCTATCCTGGTTTCCCACAAATTAAAATCGATACCATTGGCACCACAGGTAACTATCGTATCACTCAATCGAAATTCACTCAACCAAACACCACTCGTCCAAGTGATTTCAATACAAACTCTCTTTGGTGGATACCAATTAAAGTTATCGACAACTGTAATAACACCGATGATCTCTACATCTCCAATAAATCAGTTCAATACAAAGGATGGAGTGATCAAGGTTGTGGTGTTGCAACTAAAGATAGCTATATCTTTGCAAACTCTGATGCAACAGGATTCTATCGTACCCTCTATGATACTTCAATCTTTGATAAGATTGTTAATAAACTCAATGAAGCTGCCTCTGATCATTTTACTACACTTCAAAGAATATCCTTTGCTGACGACCTCTATGCTTTCTCGAAGATTGGTGCCATTCCAACTTCTGTAGCTTTGAAAACATTTAACTACACCACTGTCTCTTCTGAACCAAATTTCGTAGTCTGGAAAGATATCTTAAGTTTCCTCTCTTTTGTTCACAATCGTTTGGAAACTGCCGATGCCCCATGCTATATTCAATACATCAAAAAAGCTCAATACATTTTCAATCATGGTTTATTACCACTCATTCAACTCGATATTGACCCTCTCAACAATAACCTTACATATAATGAATTAGAATTAAGAAAATCAGCATTTTCAAAAGTAAACTCTTTATCAATCACTTTTTTAAGATCTCATCTTTATAAAATTTATTTAGATAATAGTATGTATATAATATATTTTTACTTTTTTTTTTTTTATAATAAAAAATATTTACTTTTTTTTTTTCTCAGTTAATACACCAGAAAATATTGATCCATCAATTAGAGGTCCATTATTTTCATCAATTATCCAAAATGGTGATATTGAAGAATATGAATGGGTTGTCGATAGATTTGAAAATACAAATGCAATCAATGAAAGAATTGATGCCTTAAAAGCAATTTCAAATCCAAAGAATCCACAATTAATTAGAAATACTTTAAAGATGCTTTTAGATGTAATTATTTATTTTATTTTTTTTTTATATTATCTTAATATTATAATTTACCAATTCTGTTTCTATTAGGGCAAAATTAAAAACCAAGACTTTTATATGGTTTTCTTAGAAATGTCATATTCTCCATTTGCAAGAGAATTAGCTTGGAACTTTTTATTGGACAACTTTAATTTTATATCAGAGTAATTATTTTTTATTTTATATTTTCCCGTTTTGCTGGTTTCTAATTTTTTTTTTTTTTTTTGCTAGAAACTCAACCCCAGGGGATATTGGTAAATATGTAACTTATTTTGCATCTTCAATGGATTCCCAAGCAAAGATTGACCAAATTAAACAATTTTTCACTGATGCCCACCCAATTCCTGCCTCTTCGTTAGCAAATGCTATCTCTAGTATTCAATACAACATGAATTGGTTAAAAAATCAAGCTCCTGAACTTTGTAATTTTTTAAATAAATAATTTTTTATTAAAATTATCTTTTTTTTATAAATAAATTACCAATCCAAACGATCTTTTTTTTTTAATTAATTTTTTTTTTAATATTTTTTTATTTTATTTTACTTTATTTTATTGGAAATTATTGAATATTAATTTTTTTTTAAAGTACTTTGCTCTTTGGTGCTTCATATCTGTCTGGGACTTGGAGATCAGTAAGGCAACAAATACCAGTGATTAAAATAGCTAACAAGATAGAGACGATTAAATAAGCAGAAAGGACTGGACCTGTGACGTAAGTGAAATGTTGTTTGGTTGGTACTGTTGATCCTGATTCTGATCCTGATGCTGATCCTGGTGCTGATGCTGATCCTGATGCTGATGCTGATGCTGATGCTGATGCTGATGCTGATGCTTCATTACTTAAAAATGATGCTTCAACTTGTTTATCATAAGTCTTTTAAAAAAAATTAAAAATAAATACGTTGGTTGTTAAAAGGTGGGTGGTCAGTTTAGGTGAGTCTAAAACAAAGTGAAATCCAAGTAGACAGAAAAAAGAAAAAAACTTACAGCTTTGACATCAAAATCTTGAGCAGAAGCAGCAGTGAAGAAAGAAACAAATGAGGATTTTTCAACGACAGATTGGAATTCTTTGATGGTTGCATCAGAGTGTTGAGCAAGTAATACAACTACAACATCAACAACTTTGTTTGATAAGGTTGGTTCGATTTTTGAAGCTTCTGATAATAAAATATTTTGAGCACCTTTAATTTCGAATTGGTTATTTGATTCTTTGGCAACAAAGATTGATCCTTTGATATTTAATTGGGATAAAATACTTAAAACTCCGACTTCTGATAATGGAATATCAATATGTGATTTTGATTCTTCGATTGAATTCTGAAAAAAAAATAAAATAAATTTAAAAAAATCATCAAGTTTTTTTTATTATATTTCATTTTAATTTATATTGTTATTGATATTTTTTTTTTTTTTTTTTTTTTTTTTGGTTTATATTAATAAAAATGAATTTTAAAATAAATTTGGGTATTGATGGTTTCAGTAGAATCCTCCTCCATCGACTATAAATATACACGAATATATAATACTAAAATACAAACTGATATTTTACCTTTAAATTTTTAAATAAACCACCATTGTTATCTGATGAATATGAATCAAAAACAGTTGAAACTTGATCTGAACGAAGCTATTTAAGTAAAATGGATAATCATAGTTAGTAATTAGAATGTTGAGTCTGTGTATAATATGTGATGAAAGTGGCCATGATTACTTATTGCTATTGCTATTGCTTATTATTATTATTATTATTATTATTATTATTATTATTATTATTATTATTATTATTATTATTATTATTATTATTATTATTATTATTATTATTATTATTATTATTATTATTATTATTATTATTATTATTATTATTATTATTATTATTATTATTATTATTATTATTATTATTATTATTATTATTATTATTATTATTATTATTAATATTATTATTAATATTATTATTAATATTATTATTATTATTATTATTATTATTATTATTATTATTATTATTATTATTATTATTATTATTATTATATATTTGGTCGTATATATACTACTTTTGGTTCTACAAAAATTGTAAGAGTTTCAACGCTGTTTTCATTAATGATTGATTGAATAAGTGTTTTAAGGTGTTCTTGACTATATTTGTTTACTGAATTGCTTGGGAATACTCTAAAAATTAAAATAATTTAAATTAATTTACTGTTCTTATAAATTGAAAGAAAAAAACAGAAAAAAGTAAAAAGGAAAAAAAAAATTCTATGACTTACTTATCCTTTGAGCTCCAACCTATAATTGGTACATATGAGGATAAAACAGCACCTAAAACAATATTTAATAAAAGGAAAATAATTACTCCCTTATTCATTTTATTTTTTTATAAAAAATATATAAATATATATATAGAGTTTGGAAAATAGATGTGTGCTGAAAAAAAATAAATTGAAAAAAATTGAAAATAAAAAAAAAATTTTTAAAAAAAAGAAATTTTTTTTTTTTTAAAAAAAGATAATATAATGAAAAACGAAATCAAGTTTGATTAATTATTTTTATTTTTTTTATTTTTTTTTTTTTTCCTTTTTTTTTTGTTTTTTTAATTAAAACTTACTGGGAGAGTATTTTTACTTTTGTACTATGGCTTTATAAAAAAAATTAAAAAAAAAAAAAAAAAAAAAAAAATAGAAATAAAAAAAGTTTATAAAAATTTTAAAATTTTTTTTTTGTTTATTTTTAGGCCTGGTTATTTTTTTACCAGTGTCGTCGTCTAAATTTTCAAAAAAAAAAAAAAAAAAATTTCCATTTAAATGGAAACAATTTTGGTCCAATTTATCAAAGCGCTAAATAAGATGAGAACTTTTATTATTATTTTAATTGAAAAAAAAAACTAGTAATAGTACCTTTTGTTTTACTATTGACTATTTTTAATTATTATTATTGTTTTTTTTTTTTTTTTTTTTATATGGTTTAAATGTACAAAATTGATAATATTGAATTGGGTTGTTATTATTGTTATTAGATATAAATAGGATGATAGGGTTTTTTTCCATGTAGTTTTGCACTACAGACAGGACAGTTTTTTTTCTTTTTAAGGGCATTGATTATACAGTCAGAACAAAATATATGTCCACATAGGGTCGACACATAAGGTTTTGTGTCCTCGAAGCAAATTGGACATTCCAAACTTTTTGATTTCTTTTGACCTTCAGTTTGGGTAGTTGTTTTCTTTGATTCATTTTCTTTTTCCATTTCTTTTTGGAGCTTCCAAAGTTCCGAATTTTCAGATATCGAAGATAATGAAGAGTTACCTTTTCTTTCAAGGATATGAATTATTTCTGGTTTGGTTGTATCAATAATTTCTGTGGGATTTGTTGGAATGGTGTTGTTATTGGTTGTTGCAAAACGATTGGGGCTAAACAAAATATTTTGGTGAGATGTTGTTGATGTTGATGTTGATGTTGTTGGTGGTGATCTAAAATAAGAGTCATCACTCGAGTCATTATTGTGAATGCTATTAAATTCCAAATCAAGGTCACTATCTTCAAGACCATATTCAATGCCATAGTCATATTCATCGTCATCGTAATCATTTTCATCGAAATTGCGATAATGTTTTCTCTTTTTTATGCCATTATTATTATTATTATTATTATTATTATTATTATTATAATTATTATTATTATTATAATTATTATTATTATTATTATTATTATTATAATTATTATTATTATTATAATTATTATTATTATTATTATTATTATTATTATTATTATTATTATTATTATTATTATTATTATTATTATTATTATTATTATTATTATTATTATTATTATTATTATTAGTATTATTATTATTATTATTATTATTGCTAATGGGTCTATTACCAATGGCACCACGGTTATGGTTATTAAAAATATTTAATACGATTGGAAATTGTTGATGTGGTGTTGGTGTTTGATGTTGAATTGTGTGAGTATCCAAAGAATTAAAGAAATTTCTATTATCTCTTAAAAAACCAAAATTTGATCCATTTGGAATTGTTGACATTCTATTGTTATTAACTAAACGTGGTACTAAAATTGGTGATTGTGGTGGAGAGGACGTAAGGTCTACAATTCTAATAAAATTTTTTAAAAAAAAATAATTAATAAATAATGTTATTGAAAGTCATCTATTTTTGGATTATCCCTACTCTTTATCTTGATTGTTTTGGTTATTTGCATTTGTAGAAGTGGTTGTAGTGGTTGTAGTTGTTGAAATAATGTGTGGGGATTTGGCATCATTACTATCATCATCTCCATCTAAATCTATAATGACTACTTGTCCACTTGATATGGGTTGTGTTTTTTTTTTGATGTTCAGTTCTTCTTGTTGTTGTTGTTTCTCTTCTTCTTTTTCTTGTTTCTCCTCCTCTTCTTCACTTTGTTGCTCTTTTTCATTTTGCTGCTCCTCTTCTTTATTTTTTTGCTGCTCTTCTTCATCCTGTTGTTTTGGGATCTCTTCTTGAGGTTTTTGTTTAATTAACCCAGTGATATCTAAAGTATCTATTTTTTCATGTTGATTATCTTGTTCTTGTTGTTCTTTTTGTTGATTATCGTGTTCTTGTTGTTCTCGTTGTTCTTTTTGTTCTCGTTGTTCTTTTTGTTCTCGTTGTTCTTTTTGTTCTCGTTGTTTTTGTTGTTGTTCTTTTTGTTCTTGTTCTTGGTATTCTTGTTGCTCTTGTTCTTGTTGTTCTTGGTGTTTAATGTAGGGAGTTTGTTCATCTATCTGCCTGTTCGTTAGTTCAAATGTACCGCTAAAATATTGGATTTCATTTGGTTGTTGATTCTTATCCATTGTATTATAATTGTTGTTATTATTGTATGTTTTTACTTTTATTATTTATTGATTAAAACAAGTTATGCATCTATTGATGATTATTATTTTTAATTTATCTCGCTTCCAAAAGAAAAAGAAAAAGAAAAAGAAAAAAAAAAAGAAAAAAAAAAAAAAAAAAAAAAAAAAAGCTTTGTGTGTTTGGGAAGTTTGAAAAATAAAATTAATTAAAAAATAAAGTTTTTTATATTTTTTTTTTTTTTTTATTTTATTTTCTTTTATTTTTTTATTTTTTTTATTTTTATTTTTTTTATTTTATTTTATTTTTTCTTAAGTTCTTTCCATGCTTAAAAATTAAAGTGAAAAAAGATAATGTTTTTGATATTTGTGTGTAAATAAGTTTATAAAAATAAAATCCCGATTTTTTTTATAAATTAAAAAAATTAAAAAAAAAATAAAAATAAAAATGAAATTTTAAAAATTAAAAAAAAATAAAAATAAAAAAAAAAAAAAAAAAAAAAAACAAATATGCAGCAGTTAATAATTAAAGCCTACGTAGTCACAGTAGTAAAAGAGTAGTTGTAATGAGTTTATTACAATAAATAAATTTTCATCTTTAATTATGACAGAAATAGAAATTGATGACCTATCTCATCTCGACAAAAATTATGTTACAACGAATAATATAGATGAAAGCAGCAACAACAATAATAATGGTGAATTAGAAACAGAACCTAATAATAATAATAATAATAATAATAATAATAATAATAATAATAATAATAATAATAATAATAATAATAATAATAATAATAATAATAATAATAATAATAATAATAATAATAATAATAATAATAATAATAATAATAATATTAAGTATGATAATGATAATATTAATAATAATAATAATAATAATAATAATAATAATAATGATAGTGACAATAATAAAAATGAAAAAATAAATATTTTTTTATCAATTAAATTATATTTTATTCAATATTTTTATAAATGGAAGGGAGGAGAGAAATCACCAAAACGAGCAGATCTTGAAGAGATAGGATGGGCATGGTTAACATCATTTATAGGTATATTAGTATTGGCATTGTTACATTATAGGGTGACACTTGAAAAGGAAATGGTATTTTTATTGGGGTCATTTGCAGCATCGGCCGTTTTAATTTTTGGAGTACCAAAATCTCCGTTGGCACAACCAAGAAATTTAGTACTTGGTCATATTGTTTCGGCAACCGTTGGTTCAATCGTTAGAGTTGCTTTGGTTTATACAAAAGCTCAAACTGAAGTTGCATGTGCTTTAGCGGTTAGTTTGGCTATAGTTGGAATGCACTTTACAAAATCTGTACATCCACCAGGTGGTGCTACCGCTTTAATTTGTGTTATGAGTGCTGAGCAACGTTGGAGAGGTTTTTATTATATATTTGTACCAGTCACTACAGGTGCTTTAACAATGTTATTAACCGCTTTAATTGTTAATAACTTTGCAAGAAAAAGAAAATATCCTGTGTTTTGGTGGTAATAACCATTATTGTAATAACTTAAAAAAAAAAAAAAAAAAAAAAAAAAAAAAATAATTCAAATAAAATTATAGTATTCATAAAATGCTCTCAAGATATCAAATGGCATGTCTTGGTCATCAAAAACATTATTAACACATGTGTTTCTATTTTTTTTTTTTTTTTAACTAAAAAAATAAATTATTTATTTATCTAAATGTATGAATAAAATATAGAATTTTAAAAAAAAAAAATCGAGAATGACCAAAAAAGTTCATAATTTTGTGGTAATATGAATTGATTTTGAATATTAATATTTTTCAATAAAAAAAATTCAAATTTATTTTCAATTATTCAACCAACTTACCCATTACAAGCTCAACAATGATTGTATAATTAATTTTCAAAACTCATTTGCAAAAAAAAATTTTATTTACTATTTTTGGATTGGCTCATGCAATAGGTTTAAAGTGTTTTTAACATTTCACCTCAAAATAATATAAAATTTTTTTATATTTTTTCTGTTTTTTTTAAATATGTCAGTTATTACATTTTTTTAAAAACAGTAAAAATTAATATTATCTATAAAATTTTTTAATTTTTTTTTTTTAATTTTTTCAAATATTGTCCAATATTAAAATATCTTTAGATTTGGTATAAGATTAAATTTTTTTTTTTTTTTTTTTTTTTTTTTTTTTTTTACCCAAGTTCATAAAATTTGTATGGTGTGATTTAGAAATTAATTAAAAAAAAAAAAAAAAAACAGCAGGAACATTAGTCTTTTTTCATAAAAAAACTCAAACATTATTTTTAATTTTTCAATCAACCATTTTTTTTTGTATAAACATTACAAACGATAACAATACAATGATTATATAATTAATTTCAAAAATCAAATATAAAAAAATTTTGTTTTTAAAAGAAAATTATTTTATTTAAATCATTCAATTCAATTCAATTAAAAAAAAACAAAAAACCTTAAAAAATGATATTTCAAGGTATGTTTTTATATTTTTATATTTAATTTAAATATATTAATTTATTAATAAATTATTCTTTTTTTTTAAATAATTTAGCTTTAATAATTAGAAACCCATTAAATCAAAAAAACTTTGGTCCTAAAAGTTCAACTTTTGTTTCAAATGAAAAATTAAATAATCAAAGTTTAAATAGTGTTTCATGTCCAGTTTGTAAAGATTTAGCACATGTAGATTATGGAGAAATGTGTTTAATAAAAGGAAATGGACTAAGATGTTAAATATTTAATATTTTATTTTTTATAAAATATTTCTAAAAAAAATTATAAATAAAATTAACTTAATAAAGAACTTTGAAAACCTTAATTTTTTTTTTTTTTGTTTTATAAATTTAATCAAATTTTACTTATTAAGAAATGTTTTTATAATTATTTTTTTTTTTTTTTTTTTTCCAAATAAATTTATATTGTACAATAAAAAAAAAAAAAAAAAAAAAAGACTTTAAAAAACTTTGAAAAAGAATTATTATTTTTTTTAAAATTTTTTTTTTATTTTTTTTTTATTATTCTATTAATAATTTTTATTATTAATTTTTTTAAAATTGGATAATTATACAAGTACAGGTTGGTTTTTTCTTTTTTTTTTTTTTTTTTTTTTTTTTTTTTTTTTTAAATAAATTTATATTGTACAGAAGAAAAAGGGAAAAATCACATCGTGAATTAATTTGTTTTAAATTTTTACAAATAATTATATATACTAAATTTTTTTTAAATTTTTTTTTTTTTTTTTTTTTTTTTTCATTAATTATTTCCTTGACCATTTGTGGAAGAGGAAATTTGAATATTTTGCATTTCAACGGTCTGTTTATCATCATCGGAAGAAGATAATGAAGATGAAGAAGAACCTTCATCATTATAGTTTTGTTGTAAACCATAATTATTATTTAGATTTTGTTGATTCATATTTGGATGTCTTTCCAAAGAACATTGTTCCATATCAGAACTACATTGTACGTCATTATCAGTTGGATGACCACCCATAGTTTTACCAGAGGTACCACGACTTGAACTATATGGTGATGGATTATTATTATTCTTATTCTTTTCTAATTTCTTTTGAACATCAGTAAAGAAACCAAAGAAAGTAAATACTGTTAAAATCTTTGCACCAAAATAACGCCACATCAATGGATTATTGTAAATAAAGGTTACGGAAGCCCAAAAACCATGTGAAACACTCAAATAAGTGTGAAGAATATTAAGAGCTGGTGGGAACATATTTAAACCATTGACAATACGATTAACTACTGCAAACATCCAACAAACAAGGAAAACTATGATATAGTTGACCAATTTGAATTGATAGGTTAAATGTTTCTCTTTGTTGTCACTAACACCATTATGAATTACTACGTAAGTATAACGAGATGTTAAACCAACCAAAACTGCTGAAATTGCCCAAATAAACAAGAATGGACCATAGAATAAACCAAATCTATATCCAGTGAATGATCCTCCAATCCAACACCAATTACCAACGAATTGTACAGTATTTTTGGACAACATAACAATTGTTGAAATTATTGGAATGCCCCAACATAATAAATAGTAATATTTTTCAAATCTTTCTGGTTCTGGTTCTCTCTTTACAATTAACATATAAATACTAATTGCTGTTTTTTTTTTTTTATAAAAAATTTCACAAAAATAAAATAAAAAAAGTAAAAAATTAGCAAATTTTCAAATAAAGAACCAATCAAAAAAAAATAATAAAAAAAAAAAAAAAATTAATTTACTTACCAAGACATAAGGTCCATAACCAACAAGCAAAACTACCATATGTAATAACGATAGCATATAAATAGCAAGGGAAACCACCATTGACAGCAGTATTTGTTAAAGTTAAAATGGTTGAAGGGAAATCTTTACAAAAGGATGTGGCACAAAAACATGCAATTACCTTTGTTACATGATTACGCAAAAGTTTTAATCTCCAAAAACCAATTAGCACTGCCAAGCATCCCAACATTGAAGTAAAATCGGCAAATAATAATAAAACCAATGATGTTTCATTGGCTGGAATTCCATCTAAAAGACCCATTTTTATATATATAAATTATTAAAAATTTATTTAAGTGGTATTTGTGTGTACTTTTTTTGAAAAATTGAGTAATTTATAATTGTGTTTATAAAACCTTAAATTAATTGTACTATAATGAAAGCTTTTCTGTAATTATTTGAAAGAAAAAAAAAAAAAATATAATATAATATAATAAAATAATAAAAAAAATAAAAAAAAAAAGATTAATATTTTGTAAATTGTGATTATTTTAATTTTTTTTTAATTTTTTTTTTTTTTTTATTGATTAATCACCTTTCAATCTCGATTGATTGAAAAAAAAAAAATAAAAAATTTTTGGATAATCTACAAATTTTTTTTAGAGGTTTGAGACCAAAGTTTTTATAATAAAAAAAAAAAATTGTTATGAGGAAACCTTTTTATAAAAAAAAATAAGAAAAAAAAAAAAAAAATAAAAAACAATAAAATAATTAAAAAACAATTTTGATTGGGAGTTGGTTTGTGGAATATAATTTTTTTGATGGAACGAAGATGAAAGGAGGTGTGATTTTTTATTTATATTATAATTTTATTTTTTTTATTTATTTTGATATAAAATGGTTTATTTAATTAATTTAAGGGTTAAATCTTGTTGAAAAAAAAAAGAAAATAAAATAAAAAAAATAAAAAAAATGAAAAATAAAAAAAAAATTAATAAAAAACAAATAAAAAAAATAAAATAAAATAAATTAAAAAAAAAAAAAATAATATTTATAAAAAATCATAGTATCACAAATTTTTTATTGAATCAAATAAATTGAATCTTGGTAGTTAAAAAAAAAAAAAAAAAAAAAAAAAGCCCACTTTTGATGTGTGGTTTGATAGGGGTAAATTGGTGTATTTAAATGTTGTGTGAGTGTGGGTGAAAAAAAAAAATCCACATTCATAAAAAAAAAAAAAAAAAAAAAAACATCAAGTGTAATTAATATTTTTTAATACATATCAAGTTATTTATAGAACCACCTTAAAAAAAAAAAAAAATTAAACTTTTCTTTTTTTTTTTTTTTTTTTTTTTTTATTTTTTTTTTTTTTTTTATTTTTTTTTTTTTTAGGGGGTATATGTGAACAAGGTGTTTTAAAAATTATATCTGAGATTGGGTTAACCGACAATAAACAAATAATAAATAAATTTTTTTTTTTTTTTTGAAGAAATTTAAAATATAACAACAAAAAACCTCCTTTGAATTATTTTTTAAAAAAAAAAAAGAAAAATATGCAGAAAAAATAAAATAAAAACTTTAAGTGCAACATATATGATGACAGTTATAAACAAATTATATTTCTCGAATTTTTGATTCTATTTTTATTTTGTAATTACCTTAATTTTATTCGATTTATCGTTTTATTGTGAGAGAATAAGATTATAATAAAATGGATTATTATTATTATTATTATTGTTTTTTTTTTTTTTTATAATAAATTAAAAGCTTTATTTGATTAACTTGAACTTTTTTATTTTAAAAAGTAAATTTTTTTTTTAAAATTTTTTTTTTTTTATTTATTCAAAAAAAAAAAAAATAATGATAATTTATTTAAAATAAAAAAAAAAAAAGTATTTTTAAAAAAAAAAATTATTTTTAAATATGAATCAAGCTCGAATCTCCATCATGAAATAAAAGGTTAGTAGTAAAAAAAAAAAGAAAAAAAAAAAGAAAAATAAAAAAAAAAAAAAAAAAATGAAAATAAAAACATATTATATCATTTTGGTTGCTGGGCAGATTAATCATCAGTTCTAAGATTTTTTTTTTTTTTTTTCAATCAATTTATTTTTTTAAGAGCATTGCCTCTTCACAAAATGAAAAGACACCAAATTGAAATTAAAATCATACAGCGAAATGATCTAGTGTAGTTTTTTTTTTTTTTTTTTTTTTTTTCTTAATTGTTTATATTATTATAATATTGTGTGTGGGTTTATAAATTATAAATAAAAAATTTTTTTATTTTTTTAATTTTATTTTTTTTATATTTAAAGTCTCGAATTAATTTCTATTATTATCATCGATAGTGTTGAATGGTGGGTTAATGATCACCCCTCAAACATTGAAAAAAATAGACTTTTTTTTTATTTTTTTATTTTTTTTATTTTATTTTTTTTTTTTATTATTTTATTTTTTGTATATTGATCATTTGTTGATTGATTAATTTTTTATATAACCTTTTTGATTAAAAAAAAAAATCTTATACACTCGCTTGATGGTTCCCACCATCTTTTCATTTTTTACACACTTATAGGTCAAAAAGTCTACAAAAAAAAAAAAATAAAAAAAAAAATAAAATAAAAAAATAAAAAAAATAAAATAAAAATAAAAATATATAAAATGAGTTTTTTTTAGATGGTACAAAAAAAAATAAAAAAAAAAAAAAATAAAAATAAAAAAAATAAAATAGAAAAAAACAAATAATCAGGAAAAAAAAAAAATTAATACATGTAAATGTATTTTATTATTTATTCATTTCAAAAATTATTTTTTTTTTTTTTTTTTTTATTGTTTTCCATATTTGTGATTTAATCACAATACAAAAATTTTTTAGAAGGGATCTAAAAAAAGGGGCTTTTTGTTGAATTGATAATCTATCCTTTTAAATCAGTTACAGTAGTTTGGGAATATTAATTATAAAAAAAAAAAAAAAAAGAATCACAATTCCCAGATTCTTTAAATTGTAAAAAACATGTGATTTTCTATTAATATGAATAAAAAAAATAAATTAACAATTGAATGTCATTCTATTTTTACAATTTTTTTTTTTTTTTTTTTTTTTTTTTTTGTATTTTGGGGTTTTCAGTTGTTTATTAAAAAAAAAAAAAAAAATTATATTAAAATTTAAAACATTAAATTAATAAAATTAAACAATATTGAACCACTTGGTCAATCTAGTGTGAAGAAAAAAAATTTAAATGAAAATTAAAATATATAGAACAAATTAAAAATATTATTAATTAAAATCTATACGATTTATAACTATAAATTTTGGTTTGTATTGTGTATATTATTATTATTATTATTATTATTATTATTATTATTATTATTATTATTATTATTATTATTATTATTATTATTATTATTATTATTATTATTATTATTATTATTATTATTATTATTATTATTATTATTATTATTATTATTATTTATTTTTATTATTATTATTACTATTGCAATTTTTTTTTTTTTGATTTGTATTATTATTTTTATTATTACTATTACAATTTTTTTTTTTTTGATTTTCATTATTATTTTTATTTTTTTTTTTTTTTTTTTTTTTTTTATATTTTGCTTGAAACCCAACATTCCCAGCTTTTTCATTTTTTTTGAAAACTATAGTCTAAAAGTCTATTGATTGGAGCAAAGTAGGTATTTCATTTAATTTCCTATTACTGCGGATATTTTCAAAAATCTGCAAATAGTTTTATAGATTTCCGAGCTTTTGTGGAAAAAAAATCAAAAACCAATAATTATCTCAGAAGCCGATAACTTTTAAAATTATTTACTTCAGCATTTCTTATTTTTTTTCATTTTCAATAGTTATATACTAATCGTTTTTTATAGAATTTGATTAAAGTTTAATACAATAAACCAAGAGGTTCTTGATTAAAAAAATTTTATTTTTTTATTATTAATACAATTAATATATTATTTTTTTATTTTTATTTTATTTTTTTTATTTTTATTTTTTATTATTTTTTTTTATTATTTTTTTTTATTTTAATATAAATATATTGGTCAATTAGAATGATGGATGATGTGAATAAATTGGTTGAATAATCAAAGGATTTATTCTTGATTTTTTGGAAGTGGAACAATTAAACTATTCCAAGTTTGGGCGTTGTTCTTATATTCATTTTCAATGGTAACCAATCTACTTAAAATATCGGTGCAAGTTGGTCTATTTTCGAGATTTGGATCCCAACAATCTTGAATCAAAGAAACCAATGACTCTGGGCAAGCTTTTGGTATTGTTGGTCTAAGGTTTTTCTTTGCTGTTTGAATAATAATTTGGAAATCATGTTGTAAATTCTGTAAATAGTTTTTAAAAAATCAATGGTTAGGATATAATTTTTTTCAAAAAAAAAAAAAAAAAAAAAAAAAATTTAATTTATATCTACAAACCTTATATTCAGAAAAAGGTCTTTCATATCTACCATTTATACATCTAGTGACTAATTCCCATAAGATGACAGCAATAGAGTAAACATCAGATTTACCAGAGAATTGTTCTCCATAGTAAACTTCTGGAGCACAATAGGCAAAGGTACCTCTCATTTTTACCAATGTCTCTAAATTTGAACCAGTATTAAAACGACTTAAACCAAAATCACAAACTTTTATCTCCCATTTATCGTTGACCAATAAATTTAAACTCTTTAAATCTCTATGAACGATTGGTGGATCCCATTTATGTAAACATTCAATACCTCTAACTGTTTCAATTGCGAATCTAAATGTTCTCTCCCATCCAATATCCAATGAATTATTATCCATTACATGATATAAACTACCTTTTGAACAATTTTCCATTACCATACATAATTTTGGCTCTAATACTGCACCATAAAAATGTACAACATGTTTCGATCTTATAGCACTAAAAATAATAAAAATAAATAAATTATTTTAATAAATAATTAATAGAGATATTAATATATATATATAATAAATTACCTCATAATTTGGAATTCTTTTTTAAATTCTTCAATTTCTTTAGATTCAGTCATTGATTTTAATACTTTGATTGCAACTTCTTTACCTCTATATAAACCTTTATAAACTTTACCAGAGCTACCAGCGCCCAATTTCTCTGTATACTCTAACTCATTATCATTAATAATATTTACTTCACCAACATGTCTTAATGTATGTAATGAATGTCTTAGTCCACTAATATCTGGTGTATCTGGTGGTGTTGGATCTTCTTCTATTATAAGTTCTGGTGTTTTTGGTTTTTTTGTTTGTTCATCTTTAAAATAAATAATTAATAAATAAATAAAAAATAAATTAATTAATATATTGATTGAAAAATAAATTTATCAATAAAAAACAAAACAAAAAAAAAAAAACATACTTGCTAAATTTGATGTTTCTTTTAAAATTCTTAATCTTGTACCAGCAGAAGTTATACCCATTTTATTTAAAATATCTTCATTCATTTCACTTAATTCATCTAAAAACATCTCCTCCTTTAGGAAGGCATCTTTGTATTGTTCGAAACCATGTTTTTGTAACCAATCAAAGAGATCTTTATACTTTTTGATACGAGCTGTCATATCTTTGTTACCCTCCTCAACAGCCAATTGATAGGGAGTTTTTCTCTCTTTGGTACCAACACAATCAACATCGGCACCAGCCTTTAAGAGTACCGACACCAAATCCTCACGACCTAAACGTACGGCATAGTGAAGTGGTGACTCTTGAAATTGGGTTACCAAATTGACATTGGCACCATTTTTCAACAAGAGACCAACCATCATAAGACGTACTGAATTGTTAAAGATTGCCTTGTGTAATGGTGTCTCACCATTCTTATTTTGGGCATTCACGTTGACACCCTTTTGAATGAACAATTGAAATGGCTCCTGACAATTGGGTGATCTAAATTTCTGGCAAAAGTAATGAATCGGTGTGTTTAAATCATCGTTTTGTACATCTACATTAATGTTTTCATATTGTAATACCCTCATCAATATCCTATCGTCACTACTGACCGCTTGATGTAATGCTGAAAATCCATTCTTATCAAAGGTGTTTATATCTGCCTTTAATGATACACAGAGACTCAATAAGAGCTCTACCATCTCTTCATTATTGTTCTTTAATGCTATAGTCAACGCCGATTGTCCGTATTGATCGAATGTTGTTAAATTACTCTTACTAATCTTTTTTTTACTTGATAATTTTTTAACTTTAGTCACATCATTCTGTTCAACCGCACTAAATAATTGATTTTGTTGTTGTTGCTGTGATGATGACATTGTCTTTTTATTGTTTTTATTTTTATTTTTTTTTTGTGTTTTTTTTTTTTTGTATTTTACAGTTGTTTTTTTATATATATGTGTATTGTTTTTTTATTTTTTTTATTTTTTATTTTTTATTTTTTTTTTGTAATATAAATTAACAAAATTGGAGTGTTTTTTTTTTTTTATCTTTCTTTTCAAAAAAAAAAATAAAAATAAAAATAATTATAAAAAATAAAAAAGAATTATATAATGTACAAGGAAAGTGAATGTATATTAAAAAAAAAATAAAAAATAATACGCAAACAATTAAATTTAATTGATTATTGTGTTTTTTTTTTTTTTTTTTTTTTAAATTTATCCTGAAAAAAAATCTAAAAAAAAAAAAAAAAAAAAAAAAAAAAAAAAAAAAAAAAAAAAAAAAAAAAAAAAAAAAATTAAAAATATATTGAAGGTAAATGACTTTGGAAAACCAAAAAAAAAAAATGAAAAAACTTTACATAAACTACTTTATATAAATTTTTTTTCTAAAATTATGATCTTTAAAATAAAGTTATTTATAACATAAAAAAACAGATAAAAAATTTATAAAAAAAAAAAAAAACCCCTCAAATTAATTCAAAAAAAAAATAAAATAAAAACATTGAAAAAATCCAATGAAGGTTCTTATTATGATAACGATTAACAGTGCTAGTTAAAAAATTTAAATAGTTCACTAGGAAAACAGTCTTAAGTAAAATAATAATATTATTTATATTAATTAATAGCGATAATAATATTAATAATAATAATAATAATAATAATAATAATAATAATAATAATAATAATAATAATAATAATAATAATAATAATAATAATAATAATAATAATAATAATAATAATAATAATAATAATAATAATAATAATAATAATAATAATAATAATAATAATAATAATAATAATAATAATAATAATAATAATAATAATAATAATATAGTTTGTCTTTAGAATTGAGGTTGATCCAAATGGAATAAATACAAAACATGGCAAAAATATTTCCAAATAATTTTGAATTTATTTTTTTTTTTTTTTATTTTTTTTTTTTTTTGAAAAAAATTTTTCACAGTTTTTTTTTTTTTTTTTATTTTTAAATTTAATTTTCAAAACAAGACTTTTTTTTTTTAATTTTTTTTTTATTTTTTTCATTTCCCAAATACAGATATTGAAATGTTTAATCCAGGTTTTGGATCCAATCAACCAAATCAATTACAGGTAACCAATAATGTTGTTACACAACCTCAAACACCACAACATCAAGCAGGACAATCCCAAACACCACTAAGAAAAATCCTAACCAGTCCAATGTCGTCATCGGACCAATTGCCGCCTGTTGAAACATTGAATCCTGATGCTTTAAAGGATTTAACAAAGTTACAACTACAAGCATATTTAAAAGCACATCGTATGTATAAATACTAACATAGGACCAAAGTTAAAAATACTATATCCATCTCTAAATGTTAACAAACATAATATAATTAATATGAATATATTAACATATTGGTATACATATATAAATTGTTTAATTTTATAAAGAAATTGTACCAGCTGTATCAAAACCAGAAATGAAAAAACAAATGAGAACACTCATTCATGCAATTTCAAATAAAGAGACATTACCACCAAATGCAAATAATGTACCACCAGGTGTTTACCCACCAACAATGGTGCCATCAGGAGCACCACCAGGTATATTTAGTCATCCAATGGCTGGTGCACCATTTGGATATCCTCCATCACAACCTCAACAGTTCCCAGGTGGTGGAACCATTGCACCAGTTCACCAACAAATTCAACAACAATTACATCTTCAACAACAACATCAACAACATGTACATCAACATGTACCACAGCCACAACAACAACAGCAACAACAAGTACAACAACAGCAAGTACAACAGCAAGTACAACAGCAACAACAACAACAACTTCAACAACAATTACAACAAGCACAGCAACAAGCACAGCAACAAGCACAACAACAAGCACAACAACAAGCTCAGCAACAAGCACAACTTCACCAGCAACAACTTCAACAACTTCAATTACAACAACAATTAATAGCACAACAACAAGCACAACAGGCAGCCTTAGCACAACAGCAACGATTAATAGCACAACAACAATACGCTGCACAACAAGCAGCATTGGCACAACAAGCATTAGTTCAACAGCAACAACAGCAACAACAAGCAGCATTGATGCAACAACAACAACAAGAGGAGGCAGCAAAATTAAAAAACAATAAAACACCAACAAGTAAAGACAATGTTACCTTAGGTAGATCACCACCTCATTCACCAAGAACCAAAGAGGCACAATCGAAAGAATCAACAGCAGGTGAACAATGTGTGGAATGTAAATCAAAGAAATCCAATAAAGATTGTAACAATAAGAGATGTAGAGGATGTTGTATTAAATATATGATTGAAAAGAAATCACACATTTGTTTCCTTCATCTTCGTGATGAATCTAGACGTCCAAGAATAAAAGATCCAGCACAAACAGAAGTTATAAATGATCTAATTACACAAGCACAAAAAGAACAAGCCGCGGCTAATGGTGGAAAAGAAAGAGATATCAATTCATTGGCAAATACCCCAAGCACCGCAAATACACCATTATTAAGTAGTAAAACCAATACACCATTATTATCGGCAACTGATCAAACACCACCTTCATTCACTTTAGATTCTGATCAATTGGTTTTAGATCAATCATCTGTTATTATACCAGATCAACAAATGTTACCAACTTCATCAACCTCCACGACAGCAGCAGGTACAATACAGCAACCAACTCAAACAAGTTCTACTTTACAACAACCACAACCACAACAGCAACATCAACAGCAACAACCACAACCACAACAGCAAGATACTCAAGGTAAAAATGATTCATTTGGTAGAAAGATACAATCATATTATAATAATTATTTTATTGGAGTTCAAGCACAAGTTGCTGCATGCTCAAATCCAAAACGTTTAACACCCTATAAAGATGACAGATATTCATTCTTTTCATGTTATAAATGTGATAAAGTTATCAGTGTTAATGGTTTCCAACTTTGGAGACATATTCAATCTGAACATACCGAAGACTTTTTTAAATTTATTAAAGAAAATATAAATTCAAAGGAATCAACTTCTGCTTTACTTTTTAATTCTGATAGTATGTTTCAACTTTCTTTTTTTTCTTTTTTTAAACAACTTTTAATTAATAGGATTTTTTTTTTTTTTTATTTAAAAAGGTATATATAATAATACAAAACAAAAAACTACAGAAAGATTTAATTTAACGATTGAATGGTTAGAAGAGTTGTTTTCACCAATCCCACCACCAGAAGTTACAGATAAAAAGTTTTTCAATGAAAGAAAAACAATGTTATTAGAGTTTGAAGCAAAGTTAAGTTCTTTAATAGATTCATTTGATGAAAATATAGATCCAATTACTTCAAAATATTCGGTTTTAGAGAAATTATTAAAAGAATCTGATACTTTCCATAAATATTATGATAGTTTATCTGCTTCACAAAATAATGAAGTATGTAGTTTAAAATTTTCATAATCTATCAATAACGATGTTGATAATATTTACTAATAATATTATTATTATTATTATTATTATTATTATTATTATTATTATTTTTTATTTAGGAATTGAAAAAAATAATTCAACAATATGAAAATGAAAAGAATGTACATTTTGAACAAAGACCTTTGGCAATTACTCCATATCATCCTTCAACAGTTTCCTCAAATGGTAAAGTTGCTGCATTTGAATTCATTGAGAGTGATAGTAATTTTTCACTTTGCTCTTTATAGAAAAAAAAAAAGAAAATTAAAATGAAGTTCATTTAATAAACAATAGAAAACCAAATTATTATTTTTTTTTTCTTTATAAATTTGTTTATTTTTTTTTTTTTCAAAAAAGTTGATTTACAAATAATTTTATTAAATAATATTAAAGGAGTTAAATGGAGACAATATTGTTTGAATTAATAATACAAAGATTTATACATTAATGAAGTCGAGGATTTAAATCAATAATTTTAAAATTAAAATAACAAAAAATATTAAAAAAGAAGTTTCAATTAAATTTGAAGAAGAGTTGTAAAATTGATCATCATCTTGTTGTTGTTGTTGTTCTTGTTGTTGTTGAAATTCTTCTTGATAGTTGTTATTACTGAGTAATTTATAATCCCAAAACCAATTCCATTTTCTTGGTGGTGGATTAGTAGATTTTGGAGTTTCAGTTTCAGTTTCAGTTTCAGTTTCAATTTTAGTTTCAGAATTAGTTTTTAAACCTAAATTAAGATTTGCTATAATTGATACAGAGGTGGTGATTGACCAGCCAGAACAGGTTGTATCTTTACTAACTTGGAGGTAGCCAGTATCTGGATATCTAAAAGTGGAGGTATTGGTTGTATTGCCTTGGAAATAATATTGTTGACAAGATACAGTGAAAGAAGTAGGAGTATAGGTATAGGCGGCATATGATGAATTACCATATGTTAAAGTCATTGGAAATGTTGAACCACCAACAAATACTATCGACATCGAAGAGAGAGATTGAGTTTTACTATAAAACATTACAATGAATTTTGGAATTGTTGTAGATGGATAAAAGGTATGATATCCAGAGTAAATAGGATTTGTTGGTAAGATAGAACCACTACCACTAAAATCTTGAGTCCAATAATTCTTATAGGTTGATGTTGATGTAGAATAATAACCAACCCCCAAAAATTGAAAATTAGAACTCATAATATTTTTTCTATGACCATCACTACCGCTGTTGTCACCCGAACATACTTTATTTCCACTGGATGAATCACAAATCAATTGATTGTTGGTTGTGATTCCATCTTTATTTCCAGCTGCGATATTTTCACCCCATGTATTAGTTATACCCCACTTTTGAAATCTTTGGTTTATAGCGGTACCATTACAATCATTATGACTGAAACAATTTGAGTTTGCCATATCGAATGAATGAGCTTTAGACATACGATTTAAAACATTATCTATATAAAGTGGGGTCACTGCTTTATAAGAATTCAACACTGATGATAAACCACTATAGCCATTCATAAATGAGCTTTTGTATTGGACTGGAAACATTCTCACTAAATTAATTAAATTATGTGATTCTCTTTCTAGTGAACATGGATTACCTTGAGAATCTGATTCTCCATATGCATTTACATTTGAAGCTTTTAAAATGAATACAATTAAAATTACTACTAATAATAATTTCATTCTTAATTTTATTTGATATGTTTTTTTTTATTTATTTTTGAATATATTACTATTTTATTTGTTTTATTATATTTATGAATGAATTATTTTTGAATTTTTTATTTTATAGTTTTTTTTTTTTATTGATCAAAAAAAAAAAAAATTATTATTATTATTATAAAGCCATAAAATTAAATTGTTTTTATTTTTTCAAATAAAAAAATTAAAGAGTTATTGAAAAAAAAATAAAAAAACAGCAACAACAATAAGGTTTATTATAATTTATTCTTAAAAATTATTTTGGTTAACCAAAAAAAAAAAAAAAAAAAGATATATTCTTTAAAACCAAAAACCATTTTGATGATATTGGCAATAAAAAAAAAAAAAGGTAAAAAATAATATTATTTGTAAAAAAAAAAAAAACTACCTCCTCTCCCTATAATTTATTTATATTATTTTTTAATTTTTATTTGATTCTTTATTAATTTTTTTTTTTTTTTTTATTTTTTATTATTTTTTTTTTTTTATTATTATTATTTTTTTTGTGGTTAAATCAGATTGAACTTTTATGTACAATAGATAGTTTGAGGAGGATCAATATAGGATAAACCAACTTGATTTTACAAAAATAGGAAAAAAAAAAAAAAAAAAAAACCACAAATATTTATTGACAATATTATTTATTTGAAACACTAATTTTGAATTTCATTTTAATAATACACACAACTTTTCGTTAAAATACAAAATTTGCATACAAAATAAAACGATTAAAAATTAGAATATCTTTGTGTGTGGATGGTTTAAATTAATAAAAAAAAAAAAAAAAAATTTATTTTTTTTATTTTTTTCAAAATTGTTTTTTTATTTTTGAAATTTTTTTTTTTTTGAAATTTTTTATTTTTTAATAATTTTTTTTATTTTTTTTTATTTTATATTATTATTATCATAATATCAGGCAAATAAAAAAAGTTCACAAATAATGTCTTCAAACAATATCTATCATATATTAGATGATCTTGTAAAGATGGTAATTCGTGCTTTTTATCCCGATGAATATGCTGTTATTATTGATGGTCTTTTGAGAGAAAAGAAACGGTATATTTCACTTTTTTTTTTCATACTATATAGAAAAGAAAACATCCAAAACGTTTTCACTTTTTTTTTTCATGAGAATTAAGATAAAATTTATAATAATTATTATAAATATTAATAACAAATTATTTTTATTTTACCAAAATTTGAACATTTTCTTTTTATACCATATTTTGTAAAAAAAAAAAAAACATAACACAATAACTTCAACAAACAACAACAACAACAACAACAACAACAACAACAACAATAAACAAAAACAACAATAATAATTATAAAAAAAATAGTATAAAAGATGAAGATTTAGCACTAAAACTTCGTATTCAACAAAAATATGTAAGAAAGATATTAATGGATCTTAAAGGTGATTCAATGGTAAAGAGTTCAGATGTAAAGGTCGAAGCGAAAGGACCAAATGAAAGAAGTAGTACCCATCTACTTTGGTATATAGATTATAAACATATCATCGATATAGTGAAATATAAACTTTACATGTTTAGAAAGAAGATGGAATCTGTAAAAGTTCAAAAAATTGATGTCCAAACCTATAAATGTCAAACTTGTCATAAAGTGTACTTATTTTTTTTTTTTTTCTATTGTTTTTGTTTTAGTTAAAAATTACTTACCTTTTTTTTTTTTTTCTTTTGGGAAAAAAAAATAAAAAAAAAAAATTTAGATATACAGCATTAGATATTCCTAAATTATTAAATATGGAAACAGGTGCATTAGCATGTGAGATTTGTGACGGTGATTTAGAGGAGGAATTAAATAATGAATCATTAACACAAACCGCTAAACATCAATCTGATTTATTTAGTCAATTAAGAAAGATTATTGACCAATTAAAAAAAACTGAAGGTCATAATATACCTTTGTATGTTTTACTCTCAATATTTAATTTGCATTTTAACAATTACCAATATTAATATCTCATTTTTTCCCCCCAATGTTCCAATTAATTAGATTTGCAAGAGATTTGGCAGATTTATCAGCAGATATAGGTCCATCCTTTACCATTAATACAAATTCATCAATGGGTATGGGACCAAAACCATCTGCATTTCCAGTTGCACAAGGTGCTGTTGCCTCTCATCATATTGATCCATCAAATGAAAATATAGAATTTCATGTTGATATTTTAGACTCTGATGGCATCGAAATCAATAAAGCAGTAGTTAAAAAAGAAAAGTAAATATAAAATATATAAGTATATAAATATTTAAATATTATTTAACATTCTTTTTTTATATAAATATGTATATAGTAAAAAAACAGGATTAGCATCACTTCCACCCTGGTTATTACCAAGTTATTCATTTAAAAGTAGAAATGCAAAATTAAATTCAAGTTCATCAAATAATCAAACACAAGGCACTTCAAATGAACAACCTACAGCAGTTAAAGAACAAATTAAAATTGATCAAGATTTTTATATTAACTATATTAAAACTCATTATCATGAATGGGAGAGTGCTCCTGATAGTGGTTCAAACATTGATGGTGGCGATTTAGAGCACCACCAAAATAAAAAAATGAAATTGGATGATTCACAAACCGTCTCTTCAATGTCACAATCAGAAGATGATAATAAAGTTATTTTGGTGAGAGTTGGTGATAATTTCATACCAATCACCAAAGTCACTGAAAATGATCAAGAGTTGATGTCTAATCAAGAATATGAAGATTATAGTCATGCACTTTATTCATACGCTTCTAAACAAGTTTTTGATCAACACCAAGGTTTAATGTCAAATTAATAATTAATTTTTTCTTTTTTTATTTTTTTTTTTTTTTTATTTCCAAAACTTGTAAATAATTAATAAATTTTAAAAAAATAATAAATTAACTATTTGTTTTTTTATTATTATTTTTTTTTTTGTACACAAAATTTCTTTTTCCTTTTTTTTTTCATTTTTTATTTTTTATTATAAAAAATGTTTATTCATATTCTTCTATGGCGGGTGCATCTTCTCCATCAACATCAATTTCTTCATCTTGTTCCTCTGCATTTTGATTGTCTTCTTCCTCTTGGTCGTCTGTTTGATTAATCCACCAAGACACCATACCTAAACCTGCTTCTCTCATTGATACTTTTAGAATCAAAGGAGATTTAACTTGTTTCAAAAGATTTTCATTTTCAATTTGTCTTTCTTTATATTCTCTTAATGAATAAGAATCCATTGCCTCTGTATTTACATTTTTTGGAGATGGTGCTGGTTGTGATATCTCTGGATTGAATTCTACTTGATCAATTTTAAATCTAACTCTTCCACCATCCTCAAAAAATAATTGATTTTCATTCCATTCCCAATACCATAATCCTTCTTCTTGGTTACTAAAATATATAAAAAAAAAAAAAAAAAAAGTTTTAAAATGGGTTACTTTTTTTAATATTGTCAGAATATCAATGTGAATCATTACTAATTTGATGGATTTGGTAATTCGATTGGATTTAAATAAATTTCATGAAAGAAACCAAGAGATATTTGAATAGATTCTCTTGAGGACTTATTTATAACACCTTCTAAGACTTCGCCTTTGAACGGTTTAAATACAACCATTCTAAAACGAACCATAAGATGAGCACCTCCATCACCTGAATGTACATATGAATCACCTGTTGCTAATATATCATATAATGCTACAAATAAACCAGCATTCAAAACAACTTTACTTGTATACTTTTTTTCAATTTCATCTTCGATAGTTTGTACCTCATTATTGAATTGACTTGGTGCTATTCTAACTTTATCTTCAATTGTTATTAAATGAAACATTATATTTATATCTATTTATATTATTCACTATTTTATATATAAAAAAAAAAAACAAACAAACAAAAAAAAATAAAAAATAAAAAAATGAAAAAAGTATATTATTTATTTGAAATTTTCATTGATTTTTGTGAAAATAAAAAAAGAAACAACGATTTTTTTTTTTTTAAAAAATTTTTTTTTAATTTTTTTTTTTTTTATTTTCCTAAAATTAAATTTTTTGTCATAGTAAAACAATTTAATAATGTAGTTTGATTTAAGAATAATAAAATTTCTTAAAAAAAAAAAGAAAATCGTTGTTCAAACTTTGATAAAATTCGGAGTCAACTTAGTTTCTTTAAATCAATCAAATAAATATTTAAAAAACATTATCAGAGGAAATTTTTAATTGAATCATATAATATAAAACAAACGTGTGTATCATCATTTAGCGATATATAATTAATTTCAATATATATTAGTATGGTGTTTCACAATTGTAAATAGATAAAAAATGAAAATAAATTTTTATTGTGACAAATTTTTAATCCAATCAGATAAATCTAACCGTTATCAACTTTCTTACAATTGTTGAACGAAATTAGATGGGAAGAAACCTTGTTCACCTGTTGGTAAAGATCCCTTTAATTTTTAAAAAAATATGTGAAAAAATAAAACAATTAGTTATGATTGTTATCATAATTGGTAATTTAGTATTTTTTAAATCTACTTACTTGCCACCAACCATCTGGATCACTTTGATCTAAAATTGCAATGATATCACCCTCTCTGAAAGAAAGATCGCCTTCATTTTCACCTGTATAATCATAAAGTGCTTTAGCTTGAAGATAACCGCTTTGGTCATATTGCCCTTCGGCTGGTTGTTCATATTGTTGTTCTTGATAGTATTGTTGATCATCAGTTGGCTGTTCATATTGTTGTTGTTGTTCTTCTTGATAATATTGTTGTTCCTCGGTTGGTTGTTCATATTGTTGTTCTTCTTGGTAATATTGTTGTTCCTCAGTTGGTTGTTCGTGTTGTGGCTCCTCTTGATAATATTGTTGTTCCTCAGTTGGTTGTTCATATTGTTGCTCTTCATATTGTTGTTGTGGTTCTTCATATTGTTGCTCTTCATATTGTGGTTCTTCGTATGCTGGTTCTTCATAAACTGGTTGAACTGGAGCAACTGGTTTATTTATACGTGATGGCACTGGAGCGGCTGGACGTGATGGCACTGGAGCTGGTGGTTCTTGTTGCTGAGTGGCAGCAGGGAAACGATTTAAAACACTTCCTTTTGATGGAGCTGGTCTTGGTTGTGGTGGGGCAGTTTCAGTTGGTTTTGAAACCTGCTCTTGGAATTTACTACCAATTGTACGAGATGGTGGTGGAGCATTAACTCTTGACGCTTGTTGTTGTTGTTGTTGTTGTTTCTCTTGTTGTTGTTGTTTCCAGTAGTCATCTCTTTCAGTGGATAAATTATATTCTGGACGAGTTGGTTTGGCTGGGTCAGATTTGGCTGCTTGATTTTGTTTCCAATATTCAGCAGACTCTTGAATTTTGTTATAGTCATTTTTGTTAATAACATTTTTAACCTCAGCATTTGATTTGGTAGCGGCTTCTCTACCTTGACTAACTGATTGTGGAATGAAGGTACCTTTGACAGCACCTTGAACCTTTGAACCACTATCGTATGATGCACCAGTAGCTTTATTCAAAGCTGCGGTGATTGCTTTCTCATCGATATCTTCCTCTGAACGAGCGTTTACTTGATGATGAATTGGTTTGAAAGATTTCGAAAACTCAATTGCATGACCACTGAATGCACCTTTGATTGGTCCATTTACACCATCACCACACCATGGAATATAAACAAACTTTGGCATATTATTAATAACAAAACGAATATAGGCGAAACGAATACTAGAGTCATCCAATTCCTCTCTCAACTCTTTCAAATCGCCTGAACCACTATCACAAAATTTAATTTTGTTATTAGATTTTGGTACATATGAAAATACAACCCAACGATTCGATGGATTACCATCTTGAACTAATTTAATATATTTTGCAATATTTGGGTCACTAATATCTAATGATGCCATCCTTCTTTATCTTTTCTTTTTAAATATAATACAACAATTTTAAATTAAAATCAAAAAAAAAAATTAAAAAATTATAAAAAAAAATTTATAAAAAAAAAATTGTGAAAAAAAAAATTTATAAAAAAAAAAATATAAAAAAAAAAAAAGATATTTATTTATTTTTTTTTTTATTTTTTTTTTTTTAAAAAAAAGAGTCCATATGTCTCAATTCAAAGAATGCCATTAATTAGTTTTTAATTAATATGTGTAAAATCAAATATTTATTTTTTAAAAGCTAATTTTTTTTTTTTTTTTTTTTTTTTTTTTTTTTTTTCCTCCAATAAAAAAAATTGCCTTATTAGGTTATCTCATTCATCCAATATTTAATTTTTTTCTTTAAAATAAAAGTATTTTTTTTTTTTTTTTCTCCAAATAAAAAAATCTTTATTTTTTATATTTTAAATTTAAATTTAAATTTTATTTTCATTTTTTTTTTTTTTTTTTTTTTTTTTTTTTTTTTTGATTAGCCGAGTCGCTAGGCTTGTTAAGTTTTTTCACACATATTACTAAATTGTTAGATTAACCAAAATATTATAACAATAAATATTACACTTTGTTTTTTTCTTTATTTTTAAAATTACGAAAATATAATAAAATTTTAATCAAAAAACACATCCAGTTTGATATTTTTTTTTTTTTTTTTTTTTTTTTTCAAAATGCTAAATAATTTAATAAGCCCACAAATAAAAAATTATAAAAATTTTTCAAAATTTTCAATATTTTCATTTTCAAAGCAATCACTCATCTTTAATAGCAATAGTTTTATTAAAAATATTAATTTTATCAATAAAAATATAACAACAAAAGATCATTTTTCAACATTTAAAAGAACGATCATAAGTACACAATTGTCAAGGTTGACGGTATTTCAAACAAAAAAACCAACATTAATAAACAGAAATTATTCGAGTAACAACCAAAATAAAGAAAAAGATATGTCATCATCATCGTCATCAATATCAAACACAACAGTTAATAATACATCAACAACCTCAGATTCAAGTATCAACCCAATTTTAAACAATAGCAATGAAAATAATAAAACTATCCTAGAAAAATTTATGAAGAACACATATGAATATCCAAGATTTAGTAGACAATGGTGGATTGAAAAGGCATATATTTTCACAATCTTTGGTATCACTGGTACTTCATCACTCCACGTAGTTAAATTTTTATTGAAAAATTTGTTTGGCTACCAAAACCCAGTTAGTCTTTTTGAAGGAGGTTTATCATTAGACCCAAAATATGCAACCATTTACTTTTTAACAATGTACACAGTCTATCCTTTCATTCTCCTTTCATATGGGACAATTTTTGCTAGATACCAATACTTTGTCAAATTTTTCAACAGAATGTCAGTTTTCTCACAAATAAAAAGACTGCTTTCAAGATTATCTAAAAAATCTACAACCAAAAAAGACTAAAAGTATCATCAAATAAAAAATAATAAATCAAATTTTCAAGTTTATTATATTGATATTGTTTAATTATTTTGTTTATGATTTTATTACTTTTAATATTGAAGTTTTTTTTTTTTGTTTTTTTTAACACCAAATTGATAAACAAATCCTCAGGAAGATTATTCATTAATTTTTTTATATAATTTTTTTTTTATAAAGATTAAGATTATCCAATTAAAAAATATATTAGCAAAAAAAAATATTAATAATTTTCAGAAATGATTTTCCCACCACGCAATGATTTGGTGTGAAAGTTATGATGTTAAGCCGACCCAATAATATTTTTTTTTATTTTTTTATTTTTTTTATATTTTTTTTTAAATAAAAAAAACACCATTTTTTTCATGCCAATCTCATATTTTTTTTTATTTTTTTTATATTTCTTTTTTTTTTATTTTAACATTACATTTTTAGATAATAATATATTTATATTGGATTTAATAAAAACACATAATTTAAGGTTATATTATTAATTTCGGTTTTTTATTTATTTTCTTCATTATTTATTCATTGTTATAATAATTTCCATTTTTTTTTTAAAAAAATATTTTAAAAAAAAGAACTGTTTTTTTTCTTTTAAAAAAAAATATTTAAAAAAGAACTGTTTTTTTTTATAAAAAGAAAAACGACACATTCTTTTATATATGCAAATTTATTAAAAAACAATGAAAAATGAAAAAATAAAAGTAGATAACCATATTCAAAATAATATACAATTTGTTGATTGTTTGGAATTTTGGGTGTCAAATGCTAAATCATTTATTAAATCATTCCTTCAACCAATGAATTTTGAAGTAATTGGAATGAGATTTAATCAAGAACGTTCAAGAATTCAATATCTTTTATTAAATAATGTACTGTCAAGGGATAGTCTACATAAACAATTTCAAATTGAGAATAACTCTTATATAAAACCAATGCAAGGAAATCAATTTATAAAAGTAACAAGCTCAATCTCACCAAATGATTTTGATTTTCACTCAAAACATCAAAGACATGGAGATTTCATTCAAAATATTAGTTTTTATTGTGTAATTATTTTTTTTTTTTCGTTTTCATTTTTTTTTTTTTTTTTTCAAACGCAAAAAAAAATAGATTTTTCGTATTAATAGTATTAAATAAAATAAAAAAAAGAATGATATAAATTTAGCATACAATAAATCAATTAATAATGGTGCAAAATCTGTTCAATTACCAATGAAAGAATATTTTAAAAATTGTAGAGATACCGTTGAGACAGCAATAATAGAATCACCTTTCAAAGATTTACAACATACATTTATAAATAGAAATATTACAACTTTTTATCAACATGATAATAATAGCAATAGTTTTGGAAATCCATTATTTTTATATCCAGAATTTGAAGAGATTAAAGATAAAGAATTATTTAAAATTCAAGATAAAGAAGAATCAATGAGAGGAGGTACAGGATCATTAGATCATATTGCAACATGTATAAAGAATGGTGAAATGGGTTACTTTGTTGAATGGTATCGAAAGTGTTTGGGATTTAAATTACTATCTGATAGTGTTGATGAGAGTGAAAACCTTGAAAATGAACTCATACTGGATAAAAACTTTTATGTGATTACTAAATCGGATTTTAAATATACTAAAAAGGAGAATATCGGATTGAAAATGGCGGTTCTCTCAAATCAACCATTGAATACACCATATCATAAAACACCACCCATTCAATTTGTCATCTCTGAAGCAATTCAAGGTGGTGAGGGTCAAATCGAACAATTCATTCATTATTTTGGTGGCGAAGGTGTTCAACATTTGGCGTTCAATTCAAATAGTATCTTTAAGGCTGTAGAGATTGCAAAATCTCAAAAGTTGGAATTTGTTTATATACCTCAATCTTATTATTCAAAATTAGATGAACGTTTAATACATCTCTTTCCAAATTCAATACCAAAGATTTTAAAAGAAAACCTAATGAGATTTGGAATTTTAATTGATTCTGATGCTATCACCACCACTTCCGCCCCAAATGAAATTGATAAAGATTCTCAATCTAATAATAATATTGAAATTAATCAAAATATTGGCTATATTAAACAAGTAAGTTATTTTTTTTTTAAAAAAAAAAAAAAAAAAAAATTACTTATTCTTTTATTTATTTTTTATATTGTTTTCTGTAAAAACACAAAAAAAAAAAAAAAAAAAAAAAAAAAGATTTTTACAAAATATATAACTGACAGGCCAACAATGTTTTTTGAATTAATTGAAAGATCAAATGCGTTAGGTTTTGGAAAAGGAAATATTATTGCTTTATTTGAGTCTTTAGAAAAAGAGAGCACTGGGTCTCAATAAAAACAAATGATAATTTTTACAATATATTTTTTCAAAAAAAAAAAAAAAAAAAAGCTGTAATTAATATATTTTATTTTTTATATTTAATTTTTTTTACACACAAATTTGCGAACATTTTCTACGCAAACATTTCAAGGGATGCAAATTCTTAAAATTATGAGTAGTGTAGTTTTAATTATAAATTCAATGATAAAAAAGAAAGAATTTATGAATGCTATTAATAAAATTTTATAATAACAATCTTATCATTTGATTTTTTTTTTTTCTTTTTTTTAATATTTTACCTGGTGTGAACGATAAAAAAATCATCATGATAGTTAAAGTGTAAAATTTTTTCTATTTTAGCGGAGTTAAAAATTTTTGAGAATGTTCTAAAACTTCAGTTAAAAATATTTAATTTTTTTTTTTTTTTTTTTTTTTTTGAAAAACCAACGATTTAAATTTGGAGTTTTTCGAAATTTTGTCCTAAAACAACAGGTCAAATCAACTTTTTTCATTTTTTTAATTTTCATTTTTTTTTTTTTTTTAATATTTTTTTTTTAAAAAACCAAGAAAAACAAAATTTTTTTCGCCACTAATTTTTTAAATTTTTTTTATTATACATAACCCACATCACATGCATTGTATTTTTATATAAAAATAACATATATTATTTTCTTTTTTATTTATTGTTATTATTATTTTTTTTTTTTTTAATATAAATTTTATTATATATTTCACTCTATAAAAAAGAAACATATATTCATCATTTAGAAAAAATTAAAAACAAATTAAAAATGGATAAAAAGATAAATTTAGATTATTTAATTGATGATATTATAGTAAATTCGGATGATTTAACACCATTTCAATGTCAAATTTGTTTAAATAGTGTTATTGATTTTAAAAAGGAACACTTATCATTTGATGTTTTACAATGTAGAAATGGCCATATATCCTGTCATGAATGGTATGTTTGCAGAAGAATAAAAAAAAACATATATATAAAGGAAATTTTTTTTTTTTCCTTCATTTTAAATCAATTACCTAATTTATTATATATTATTATTAATTTTTTAGTTGGAGTCGTCAATTATCAATTAAACAAGAATGTCCAAGTTGTAAAGTTAAAACCTTACAAAGTGAGCTATCACGTAATATATTTTTAGAGAATGCATTCCGTGCATTAAAGGTGATATGCCCAAATAAATTTAAAGAGAGTAGATTTCAAGGAGAAGCGGTTCATTGTGAAAATGGATGTCCTGAGATTTTAAAGGTAGAGTTATTGGAACATCATTTAAAGGAATGTAAATATCAATTTATAAAGTGTCCAAACAATCCAAACAAATGTAAATATATAGTGAGAAAGAACCAATTGGAACATCACAATCAATCCGTATGTGAATACTCAATGCTTCAATGTGAAAAGTGTTCAGAGTTAGTGGAAAGAAACCAAATGAAACAACATATGGAGAGTGAGTGCGACACTCTCGTGGTGTCTTGTAGTAAATGTTCGGCAATGATCGGTAAGAAACAAATGATGAGTCATTTGGAATTGGATTGTCCAATGGAGGAGATTTCTTGTCTCTATAGGGCAGGTGGTTGTGTCAAACGATTCCCTCGTTCACAACTTTCTCAACATCTCACCGAAAACAATAATCATACCTTTTACATTCAAAATATTATTGATCTACATAAACTTCAATTGGATGAGTGCAATCAAGACAATAGAAAATTAGAAAAACAACAAAAAGAATTGGAGAAGAGAATATTCTATTTGGAGAGTACCGTAAATTCGACCGTATTAAACTATAAACCACATGAGTGCACAAGCAGTGGTGGTGCAGGCAACGTTTTCAAAGGTAAATGGGTCATTAACAATTGGGATCGTAAACTTCGTGAATATCCAACCTCAAAGAGTTTGAATAGTCCATTCTTTCAAATCGGTTCCTCTAAATTCTTTATTATGCTCTATCCAAATGGTAATAATGACTTTAAAGGCTTCCTTAGCATTTTCCTCTATAAAATTTATGATCGTCCAACCCTTGTAAAATATAGTTTGGAAGCTAAAAACATTGATCCCTCTAAAAATTATAAAAATACTCATATCAATAGTTTCATCAATAACAATGGTAATGGTTGGTTCAAATGGATTGAAAACAAAAGTCAAAATGGTTTCTTTACAAATAATTCTTTAACAATTAGTATAAGTATTAAAATTATTCAAGATCATTCATTAGTTACCGATTGAAATAAAAAAAAAAAAAAAATCAAATTCAATAATAATTAATTTTTTTTTTTTTTTAAAAAATATATACAACTAAATTTTTCTTGAAAGAAATTTATATTTTTACTTTAATATATTATTTTTTTTTTTTATCTACATTTAATTTTTTTTGTTTTATTATTATTATAAATGTTCAGCACAAACACTAAAAATTTTACAGGTATAAATTTTTTTTTTTTTAAAGCGAACCCCTTTAAGGTATAATGATTGATTATTGTCTTAAATTATTGTTTTTTTATTCTTCTAATTCAGTTATTAAGGTATTATTAAAATTTTCTTCATTTTCTTCAATTTCTTGTTGCTCATCTTGAATTGATAAAATTTTAAAATTAAATTTAATGATAAGTTGGTCATTTACAATGAATTTATTATGGATATTATAGATTTCTGAAGTTGGAAATTCTATGGAATGTGAGGAACCAATTAAATGAGAGAATTTCTTTTTCTCTTCCTTTTTGATTGATTTAGTTTGACTTTGATTTGTAATTTCAAAGGAGAATTTGATTGTTGAAGATGATTGAAATTGTTTTGATAGTATGATTGAGATACAATTGACCGAGTTGACAACATTATCAGCTGAAAGTGACAATGAAAACTCTTTTGTTGGTGTTAGAAAGATTGGTGGTGATATGATTAAATTTGTAAATGGATTCTCTTTGAATAAATCAAAATGTGCAGAGAATTGTTTAATGATCCATCTACCATTGAAAGAGTAATCATTGTTGATTAGTTTGGTTTCCAATTCCTCACAGCTGTTACGAAGTTCTTTTAATTGTTTGGAAGTTGATTTCAATTGTGTTCTGTGACTATTGATAATGTTGGTGATGTATTTTTGATGATTATCTTCCAATGTTAAATGTTTCGATAGTTCATGACGTGGAATGATTTCATTACATCCACCTTCTTTATAACGACATGGTATCATTACCAATGGACAATCCATTAGTAAATGATTACTTAAATTCATTCGATTGAATTCATTCTTACAATAGGAGCATTTAGTTGGATAGTAATTACATAGATCTTGATGACTTTCTATCTCATTCATTCTATACTTCCCACATTTTTCATTATATTTACATGAAACAAATTTAAATTTGCATTCTTTTAAATGTTTACCATTCTTTAATTGTTCAATAGTTAAAATTTCTTTACATCCATTCTTTTCATCTTTAATTAATTTGTAATTAATATCAATATCATTATTAAAAAAACTATTTGGACAATAAACCTAAAAATAATAAATAATAATAAATAATAATAAATAATAATAAATAATAAATAATAATAAATAAATAAATATACAATATTATAGTTTAATTTTTTTTTAAATTTTTTTATTACTATTAAATTACTCACCTTTAAATTATTTATATGTTTTTGAAGATAAATATTTTTACATAGAGTTGTGGTTGTAACAGGTATACAACATATTGGGCATTCTGGTTTAACAGTTTCAATTTGTTTATGGAAACAATCCTTACACAAGTTATGTCCTGCTTGGCATGATACTGATTCAGTCATAAGATTGCAACATAGCTGACAATAAAGATCTTCATCAATATCTTTTGAAAAAATTAAATCATCAATTATATATTTCATTTTTAATTATTGTTTAATTAATTAATTAATTATTTATTATTGTTTTTTTTTAATTTTCTTCATTAAGTTTAAATAGTATATTTTCGTTTTTAAAAAAAATGATATAAAAAAAAAAAAAAAAAAAAAAAATTGAAAAAAAAAAAAAAATAAAATAAAATTAAATAAAAAAATTTAGAGAAATGGTTTAGAAACCACTACTAATTTTTTTTCTAATAATTATTAATAATCTAAAAAGATTAAAAAAATTAAAATTATAAACCTCATTATAATTTTTTATTTTTTCTATTAATGTTAATAAATTATGGTTTAAATTGGAAAAATAGGATTTAAATTTTCTAAAGGTATTTGTTTATATTTTTTACCCATTTCGTTTGCGGTGATAATTGAATTGAAAATATCATCATCTTCAAAAGTTCTAAACATATTTGACATTGTATCTGATGGTCGATTTGCAATTGAGGCAACTTTTTTTATTTCTTGATCGTTCCAATTTTTATAACCCAAGTCTTCCAATGTCAAAGGAAGGTTGGAAATTTTCATTATCCTAATAACATTTTCAATTTCACCTGTTGAAGCATTTTCCAATACCAATTGAACCAATAAACCAAAAGCAACCTTTTCACCATGTTGAGAGGAATGTAAATCGTTTAAAGCACTTAGTCCATTAGAAATTGCATGAGCAGCACCTAATCCACCACTCTCTGCACCAATGCCACTTAGATAAATTGTAGCTTCTAACATATTTTCGAAAGCTGGTGATACTGATTTGCACTTTATAGAATCCATTGCCTTTTCAATATTCTCACTAATGATTTTATAACACAATTTTGAAAGACCATATCCAATTAATGATGGCTTGGTATTTGTTAAATTATTTCCAAAATTTTGGAAACACTGTCTCGCTTCGAAATAAGTTGCAAGTGCATCTCCAACACCAGATGAAAATAATTTTGGTGGTGCTGTTACCATTACTAATGGATCAACTAATACAACATCTGGATTATTTGGAATAAAAAGATATTTATCAAATTCTCCATTTTCTTTATATAAAACTGCTAATGATGTACAAGGTGCATCTGATGATGCTGCTGTTGGCATAATTATAACTGGACAATGTTCGTAAAATGCAATTGCTATTTTTTTTTTTTAAGTAATAAAATAAATATCTTTATTATATACAAATAGATTTTTTTATTTTTTTTATTTTACCTTTTGCAGTATCTATAGTCTTACCACCACCAATTCCTAAAATAACATTTGAACCTAAAGATTTTTTAATTGAACACAATCTTTCAACCTCTAATTTTGTACATTCCAATTTAAATCTTTCAACATGTGATATTATTTTATCTTTTTCTAGTGATTTAACAGTATTGTTTTTAACTTGATCAACTATCCTTTCATCACAAACAATAAAACATTTATTTCCAAAATCTTTAATAAATTGAGATGGATTATTCAATAAATTCTTTCCAATTATAAATTTTTTTGGAGAACTATTTTAAAAAAAAAAATTAGTTTGAGAAAAAAACAATTATTATAATTTTATGGTTAAAAATTACCAAAGAGTTTTAAAAATTCTATTCATTATTTAGTAAAAAAATATTAAATATATATTTTAAAGAGAAAATAAGAAAATATGTGCAACAAAAAAAAATGAAAAAAAAAAAATTTTAAAAATGTGTGAACAAATAATATTTATAAAAAAAAAAAAAAAAAAAATTAACAAAATCTCTCAGTGTATTTTATTGTTTTAAATTACATTTTTTTAAAAAAATTTTTTTACTATTTTTTATTTTTTTATTTAATATTATTTTTTTTTTTATTTTTCATTTTTTCAATTTATTGTAAATGAGAGATTAATAAATTTTTAATTGTATTTGTTAGGGTAGCAGATTGAGATCTAATGGTAAGACGGCACATATTTGCTTGTGGATTAGTTTCGATTCTAATATAGGAGTTTATTGGTTGACCATTTGAACCGAATGGGAAAAGACAGGATGCTACGATATTATTTGGATTTGGATCTACTTGTTTGAGTACCGTAATGTTCAAGCCCTCTTGAATCACTCTATTATATGATTGAATATCGATTGGTTTAGTAGATTTAAAGATCTCTTGAATTTCCAAAGGTTTTCCAGAGATTGTCTTCCAACGAGCGAAAAAGTCTCCACTGGATAAACGTAGTGGTTCAAAGAATTTACTGATTACAATTGGAAGACGAAGGGAAATGGTGATAGGTTTACCTGGTGTGAGGAAGTTGATAGTGATAATTGGTGATTCAGTAAACTCTGCAGTACATGTAAAGGTGACTGGTTGTTGTAACTGTGCCTTTGGTTGAATGACTGGTGCAATGGATTGTGGTTGTAATGTTAAACCAGCAATTGAATTTAGGGTAATATTGAAATTAGTCAATGGGAAAGTTGAACTGTTGCCATAGTATAACATTAGTCTACCTTGACCTGATTGATACTCTGATTTCAAACCAACTTGTAACATACTATCCTCATAGAGTACACCTTCAGTGACCAAACATAATCTCTTATATGATGCTAAAATCTTAATTTGCATTGGATCTGATCCACCACTTGAAATTGGTGAACCTGCTGCTTGTATTGTTGGTGAATTAAATCCACCTTGTTGTTGACCAAATGACGAAACAGTATCATTTTGAATTGGTGAAAATGATTCTGCTTGTTGTTGTTGATAAACTGGTTGTTGAGTTGGCTGTTGAGTTGGTTGTTGGTTAGTTAAACCTAAACCAAATGGATCTAATAAATCTAAACCATTTGTTGAAACGTTTTGTTGTTGATTTTGAGCTTGAGGTTGAACTTGAGGTTGGATTTGAGTTTGAGGTGATTGATTATAACCACCAGAACTAATTTTAGAATCTTGACTATTGATCATATTACTATTATTTGCAGTATTTGAAGTGGTATTTGAGTTATCTTTTGCATCAATGAAAGCAGGAATTACATCGAGTACAGTTTGCATTAAATCTTCGTTGAGGGAAGTTAGATTTAAATATTCACAAGCTCTTTGTTGAATTTCAGCGTCAATGTAGGATTGATGTTGTTTAAAGACCTCTTGAGTTTGCTGAGTTAACTCTGGGAAAAGATTTACAAATTTAGCGTAGGTGGAAAGTAATAGTGCTTTGGTGGGGGCACCGCATGTATTGAACTTACTATGTAAGATATTAAATTGAACGAGTGGCGATGATTGTGGATTATCTGCAATCAAATGACCAAATTCACCCAAAATATAACCACCGACCTTTATTAATGTCTCGTGACAATTTCTAGATTGAAGTGCATTGAAGACTGTACTTGCGGCGTATGCTTGAATATCCTCATGATTGGTAACAATCTTTACTACACGGAACCAAATATCATCGGAAACAAAATCACCAGCTGTTGTAATCAATTGTAAAATAACATCTACATACCAACTATAGTTACTTGCAAACTTTTCAGCTAAATTGGCGATTTTAATTACCAACTCCTCTCTAATTGCATAATCTGCTGTTTGTAAATATGATAATAACTCGGCTACAATATGTTTACATGTATTCTTATCACACATTCCATATAATAAATCCAATGCTCTTCTTCTAATACTAATATCTGAATCTTTTAATGATACTATAAAAGAAAAGAGAAAAAAAATTAATATTTTATTAAAAGAGTGACAAAATGTAATGATCACATACATAAAACAGTATCTTGATATTTTTTAATCATAATTGAAGTTTCATTTGATAAAGATGCAAAATGTGACATTGCTTCTAAACCTAAATATCTAATATTGGTTTCTTTTACTGTAAGAAAACGGCCTAATAATAATGATGTTTGCTTTAATAAAACTGGGTCACTAATAAGAAAAAATTAATAAATAAGTAATAATAATGATTTATTGATAAAAAAATTATTTATAAATAAATGATAATAATAAATAAAAAATAATAACTTACTTATCAAGATGAATAATTAAATTTATAGCTTCAAATAATACAGCGTTTAAAGAGTTTTTATGGTTTACCGTTCCTGCTTTTGCTGATTCAGATTGAGCAAAGATTGCTGTTAAAATTTCACCCAAAACCTTTCCACCTTGAGATTCATCTGGTGCTGGGAAATATCTAAGGAACTTTAATAATTTAACTTGCAACCATGGGCATGTTACATGGTAATAAACATATTCTTTTGGAAATTCTTTATTAATTATAATCTAAATATATATATATATATATATATATATAATAAATTATATTTTTTTAATTTTTGTTTTTTTTTTTTAAAAAAAAAAAAATATATATTTACCTTTTTTAATAAATAAATAACCTTTGGAATTGCAGGTTCCCAACCAACGGGGTTTTCTGAAGCGAGCTCAATCAATAAACTCATTAATGATGTTAATACACCAAAGTCTGGTTCATCCAAAACAGATACTAAACGCTCAACCCAAGAATCTGGTGAAACAAAACCAATGTGTTTACGATTCATTCTTAAAATTGCTAATGCACATCTTTTTTTAACCATTGGTGATGAAGTACTTTTTTTAAAAAAAAATTATTATTATTATTGTTTTTTTTACTAAAAAATAACTATAGAAATAAAAAATAACATACTTTGCAATTAATAATTTTTGGATTAATGGTGATAAAAACTCTGCAACTTCTTTACCACCTATATTACAAATGGCTGCCAATGCCAATGATTGGAAATAATCACTACGTGCCAATAAATCCTCTTTAAATGAATTGATAATTAATGGTAGCATTTCATGTTGTTCATTTAATAAAATACCTAATGCTATATATCCCTATAATATTTTTTAAAAAAAAAAACCAATATTAGAATTTTTTTAAAGGGATGAAAAAAAAAAAAAAGGTCTCACAATTTGTTTTTCAGAAAATTTTGTGGAAGATAATAAAGTAACAGCTTCCATATGACCAAAATCCAATTCATATCCAAGCATATACATGTAAACTAATTTACAAACATATTTTCTTCTTTGATAACCATCAATATTTTTATTCTCTTTAAATTCTTTTCTAATATGTGCCATCTCCTTGGTAACTCTTTTTTCTTCATTTTCTTTTGATGGTGCTTTTTTAAAAAAAAGATAAGTTAAATAAAATAAAAAGGGTAAGTAAAGATAAATTTTTTATTATTATTTTTTTGTTTTTTTTTTTTTTTTATTATTATTCATACAATTTCTTAAATCTGAAATAAAATTTGTCAAACCTCTCATTGAGGTTTTGGCAATATTTGGATTTGTAACACTCATACTCATTTTCTATTATTATTTAATTTATTTTATATTATTTTTTTACTTTTTATTTATATTAACTTTTTATTTTATTATTTTTTGATAGATTGAATAATTGATTGGTAAATATTGTTTATTTTAATTAATCTAATACTAATACAATCTATACTACAAATAATTATACAAATGTATAAATGTTACAGGTTTTAAATGAGTTTTTTTGCTGTAATAATCAAAAAAAAAAAAAAAAAAAAAAAAAAAATTAATTAAAAAAAATAATAAAAAAAATAAAAAAAATAAAAAAAAATAAAAAAAATAAAAATTTTGAAAATTTTTTTTAATTTTTTTTTATTTGAATATCACACCCAAAATACAAAAAGTCATACATATTTTTTTTTTTTTTTTTTTATAAAATTTTATTTTTTTTTATTATTTTTTTTTATTTATTAATTTAATTTTTTTAGTAATATTTTTAAAGATTTTATTGACAATCAATGTTAGAACCAAATAGGAAATAAAAAGCAAAGCATTATTGCCATAGTATCCAAAATATATGACTTCGTTTGTTAGTGTAGGTGAAAGATTGTCCAAAGATTTGCATAATAGTTTTGAGGTAAAATTAATAGATTCAGTTTGACTAAAAAGAAAACAATGATGAAATAATTTAAAAAATATAAAACTTAAAAAAATAAAACAATATATCATTGATTGACCTAATTTAAATTTAATTGTTTTTTTAAAAAATGATAAAATTTTATAATTTTTTTGATTTTTTTGATTGTTTTGATTATTTTGAATATTAATGTTTATAATTTTGATTGGTTTTAAAAAGAGTATTAATTTTAATTTATAAATTAAAATTAATATTGATATGATTGATATCGTAAATGGGGTTGAAATTATAATTAAATTTTTTATTTTTAAAGATAACCATTGGCCATTACCACCAATAACAACAAAGTTTGTTTGGTCATTAAAAAAACTGATACTATTTTCAGAATAATTTATATTGGTCCTTATTAAATCACATAGTAGTGTCACAGAATATTTACAAGCGAATGTTGTTATGATAATATCAAATAAATGAAAGAAATTTTTTATTCCAACCAAAACCATTGGTTTTTTATATACCCCAATATTATCAATAATCCACAACAATGATATTAGAATTATTAATGGTATTATCGATATTATTATCGCTGTTATTAAATATAAACAAATTGAATATAAAATTGGTAAAATAAATATTTTATATAATGTTTTTAATAAATTAATATCATTTATTATTGTATTACTGTTGGTTATTTTTTGAAATAAATATTTCATTTTAATTATTGGTTTAAATAATACTATTATGGATATGGCAATGTTTTTTCAAAAATAACACACAATTTTTTTTTTTTTTTTTTTTTTTTTTTTTTTTTTTTAACAAATAAAATTGTATTTAAATAACCAAAATTTTTTTAATTTTAATTTTTATTTTTTTTTAAAAATTTTATTAATTATTATTTAATTGTTTATTGTTTTTAATTTTATAACTTTGAAACAAATTTACCAACAAATGATTTTACATTATTGTTATTGTTACTATTTATATTATTATTTATATTTAAATTATTCATGTTATTATTATTTTTGATGGTATTAAAGATAGCAGGTTGCCTTAAAGTTTTTTCCCAAAATTGATAAATATTTTTCATATATCTCATTGGATGTTGAGAAAGATGATTTACATGAATCGAATTATCAAAACATAGAGTTTTAACGGGTATTCCTTGTTGTTTTTGAATTTGAATACCTCTCTCGACATCCAAATAAGAGGAGATTGGATCATTTATGCTATATATATACAATTGAGATGTTGGTATAGGACATTTCTTTAAACGATCCCAAAAATCTTTATCAATCTTTTCCACATCAACTAACCTAGAATAACTCTTTGTCACTAATCTTACCGCTTTTTTAGAGATTGATCTATTCATTGTTTTTGTAATTGATTGAAATGCTTGTTCCTCACTAATCTTTGACGGACATGAGTCAAATATTTGTCCTTTTATAAATGGTATTAATTTTTTAAATTTCTAAAATAATAGTGGTAAAAATAATTATCAATTAATAATGTATTAATAATTTTTTTAGAATTTATCAATAATTACAATTTCTTCATTTAATAATTTAAATATTTCACTTTGAAAAACCATATTACCAGAAAATACTTGAAATATTATTGGTCTTGCAATTTTTTCATTTTCTTTTAATAAAAACTCTAAAAAATTATATGCCAACTCTTTCATTTTTTTTGGGAAAAAACTAAAAAAACAATAAAAAAAACAAAAAATAGATAAATTCATATAAAAAATTGTTCGTTTTAAATTAACAAAATTTAATAAATGATTTATAAAAAAAAAAATAATAATCAACCATATGTTGATTTTTTTTTTTTTTTTTTTAAAAAAAAAATACATATATATGTTTGATAGTGATAACCTACTGACATAAATATGATGGTGAGAATGAGATAGTAACAAAACCATTATCTAAATATAATTTTGAGTATTTATTTAAATGTTTTGGATTCGATTTTATCCAACCAACTATGATTGCCATTGGATGTACCGTTAACCCAAATGGTGGTACAGGGTAGGGTGGATAATTTGTAATCCATTCAAATTTACTTATTGTGATTTGTTTCGATTGACTCTCTAGTTTTGTTGAAAATCGATTTTTTTCATTATCATTACTATTATTATTCTTTTTGTTTAACATTTCTGTCTATGTCGCAATAAAAATAAAAATAAAAAATTAAAATTAAAATAAAAATAAAAAAAAATAAAAATTTCAAAAAAAAAAAAAAAAAAAAAAAAAAAAAAAAAAATTTTAGAGCTAATTTAAGTAATTAAACACATAAATTGAAATAAAAAAAATAAAATAAAATTAACAACAATTTGTATTTATTACTTAAGTTGGTTTCAAAAAAATTATTTCAAAATAATGCACAAGAAGTTTGAATTCTTTATTCTTCTAATCATGACAACATTTAAAAAAAAAATTTGGTGAAAGGTTATAATTTAATTGGTAATGGTTATTTAATTTGTCAAACTTTTCAATTTTTAAAAAACATGTTTTTTATTTTTATATCCAAACCAAAAAAAAAAAAAAATCGTAATAATAAAATTTTTATAACTAAAATAAAATGTTCACAAAAAAAAAAAGTTTTTCGAAACACGAAAAAAATGGCAGGTGACATTGCGTATTATAGAATCATAAAAAAAAAAATTCGAAAAAAATAATTTATTCCATTTATCTAAAAAAATGGTGAAATTAACGAATAATTACTGGTTTTTTTTTCTAAATTAATATCATAAAAAAAAAAAAAAATATAAAAAAATAAAAAAATAAAAAAAATTAGTTTCTAGATTAATTAACACCCATTTATTTTTTATTTTTTATTTTTTTTCATTTTTATTTTTAAAATTTGTTTTGGTAAACTAAAAAAAAAAAAAAAAAAAAAAATTATTTATTTAAAAAATGATAATTAAAAAAATTAATAATAATTTTTCAAAATCAGAATTTAAAAATAAATTAGACAGAATAAAAAAGTTAAATTTTTTAGAAATTATTGGAAAAATAAAAAATTTACTGTTTAATTTCCCAATTTTTTCAATTTTTTGTATTTATTTAGCACAATGTTTCTATGAATACTCGTTAGAAGGTAGAAAAGATTTACAATGGATGCATGCACATTTAGGATTATTTGGAGTTTATATTTTTTTTTCAACAGTTTTATTTGTAATGGGATTTGTTTCATTGGGAAGATTTATTATAGATTTAACAAAAATAATAAATGCCAATAACGATTATAAAAAATATGATTTATATAATATGAAAAAGAATAATAAAATTAATAAATATTCACAATTATTATTAAAAAAATTTAATATATCATTGGTTTTATATCGTAACATTTTATTATTATTATTTGTAAAATCTTTAATAATTTCTTTCTTTAAAGTTACAAAAGATAAAGGTGCAACATTAATTAATCATGGTCAATATAATTTAATTGCTTTTACAACATTATTATTAATTTATTTAATTGGATTTTTATCTTGGTATTTAATTTTTAAGTAAGTAAAAAAAATAAAATAAAATAAAATAAAATAAAATAAAATAAAATAAAATAAAATAAAATAAAATAAAATAAAATAAAATAAAATAAAATAAAATAAAATAAAATAAAATAAAAAATAAAATAAAAAATAAAATAAAAAAAAAAAGTAAAAAAAAAAAATTTAATATTTCTCATAATTTTTTTTAATAATACTAATAAAAATATTTTTAAAAAAAAAAAAAAAAAAAAAAAGAAATTGGACAATTAAAAATACAATAATTAGATTAATAGTTTTTATAATTTTAATTTATATTATTTTTTCAATTAGAAATATATATGTTATTAAAAATTGGCCAATTGGAATTGATGGTAAAAAATTAATGTTTAAAGATGATGGTAATAGTAAAGTTTGTAAAATTGAATCAGATTTTATAGCATGGCCATCATTTGTACCAAAAGGATCAACAAGAATTATAACAGGTTCAAGTGAATGTCCTAGTGAAAGTGAGCAATTTTCAAGATTAACTAATGGTTTTTTAACAATGGATAATTGTAAGGAAGAATTCAAACAATATACGTTATCACCAGTATTTTGGGAAGAGCAAAAAAAATTCGACACCTTTACCAATGATTTTAAATATTATGAAAAGTTATTTCAAGGTAAAACTCAAACTCTTCAATATAGAGGACCTGTTCGAATTCAACATGAAACTGTAATGGCAATTTGTGGTAATCAAACTGAAATTCATTATCAAAATTTAAAAAATCAACAGTTTTATCAAAGAACACTCAATAATTTTAACTCACCAAAAATTAAAGTACATGCCGATAAAGTTAAGCTACCAAATCATCCAGATCAAAAATATAATAAAAAACCAATCGATATTTTATTTTTAATGATTGATGCATTATCAAGAGCTCAATTTAAATCTGCAATGCCAAGTACATTTGAAACTCTACAATCGATTCAAACACAAGGTCATTCAAAAGTTTTTCAATTCCTTAGATATCATTCATTAAAACCATTTTCTGATCCAAACACAATGGCAATGTACAATGGTTACAATAGGGTTCAGTATGATGAAGTTGATTATGCTAATGGTATCAATGATGGTGGTGATAGTACTAATGGGAATTTCACATGGGAAAAGAATCCAATGTTTTATCAATCATTTAGAAATGATTCTTATGTTACAACTTGGGTAACTGGTTTATGTCAAGATTGGTTTCAACATTATCTTAAAATGGATAAGGAGGAAGGATCAGTTGACCATGAGATTGCTCTTCCATTTTGTTCACCACAATTACACCCACCAGAAAAACCATTTGGTATATTTGAGGGTCCTTACTCTATTCGTCGTCGTTGTTTAGGTGATAAACATGTTCATGAAACCATCTTTCAGTATATCAATCAATTTTGGGAGAATTATAAAGATGTTGGTAAAATCCTACATACTACCTTTATGGATGGTCACGAAGGCACCAATGAAGTTATTCAAATAGCTGATAAAGGTTTCCAAAACTTTTTGCAAAATGATCTAAGACCAAAATTAAATGATACTTTTTTAATATTGGCATCTGATCATGGTCAACATATGTCTGGTTACTATATGTGGTCAAAAGGTGGTAAGATCGAAGTGGCAATGCCAATGCTTTACCTGGTTTTACCAACTTGGTTCCTTGAGAAATATCCAGACATTGAAATTCAACTATTGGAAAATGAAAATAAACTATCGACACCTTTCCAATTATACGATACTATTAGAACTCTTTCAACATTTCCTGAATTTGGTGGTATTGATATTAAAGACCCAAATGGTTTCCGAAATGAAAATCAAAAAGGTTTTTTAGGTAAAATTCCTGATGATATAACTTGTAATAAATTAGGTATACCTCATGACTTTTGTGTTTGTAAATAAATAAATAAAAAAGTAAAGAAGTTTATTTATTCTTTGTAATTGTTTGTTATGGTAAATTATTAATTTATTTTAATAATTTTTTATTTTTTAAACTAATTTTTACTAAAAGGTTTTTTTAGATTTTTGTTTTTATTTTTTTTGTTTTGTTTAAATTAATTTACAGAGGATAAGAGACTTCGGGGGTATAAATTGGAGGAGTATTTTTAATTTTAGTATCATAGTTTAGACGTACGTAAATTCTTAATATACAATCTAAATTTTTGTTAAAACTGGACTAGTTTCATTTTTTTAAAATTTTTTTCCAGTCTCAAATTTAAAACACTCTTTTTTATTTTTATTTTTTATTTTTTTTTAATCTGAATAGCAAATTCGTCAAATTTATAATGAATTAAGGTTTATTTAGTATTATAAGTAATGTTTAAAATGAAATTTCAACAATTTTTTTTATCATTCTTTTTCAATTTTTTTTTCCTATTTTTCCATATTAATTTTTGGTTTGTAAAATTGAGTTTTTTTTTATTACAAATGCAAAATAAAATTTGTTAATAAGAATTATGTAAAATAGGCCACATTTTTATTTTTATAAGATTTAGAATTTAGAATTTAAATTAATAGAGCAAAGAGTATGATTAAGTAAAAAATGGAATTTTTTTTTCCCCGTATTTAAAAAAAAAAATCCATATTAAATATTTAGTTTGTAAAAGATTGTTTTTTTATTTAATTCATATTGCAAAATGATTTTGTAAATAAGAATTGTGTAAAACAGGCCACATTTTTATTATTTTAAGTTTGAATATGTAAAAATAAAATTATTTGAGTAAAGATAATGATTTAGTAAAAATTGGAATTTTACATTTTTTCCATATTAATTTTTAGTTTGCAAAATTAAGTTTTTTTATTATCCAAAATGCAAATAATAATTTGTAAATAAAAATTATGCAAAACAGGCCACATTTTTTATTTTTTTTATAAGTTATAGAAGTTGAAATATAAATTAGTAGAGCAAAGAGTATTATTTAGTAAAAAAGAAATTTTATTTTTTCCCTTATTAAAAAAAAGATTTCCCTTTTTAAATATTTATTTTTTAAAAGATTGTTTTTTTATTTACTTCATATTGAAAGATGATTTTGTAAACAAGGATTGTGTAAAATAGGCCACATTTTTATTATTATAAGTTTGAATATGTAAAATCAAAACTAGTATAGTAAACATAATGATTTAGTTAAAAATGGAATTTAAATTTTTTTGGCACATTAAAATTTTTTTTCCCATATTAAACATTAAGTTTGTAAAAGATTATTTTTATTTTCTCTATATTGAAAAATGATTTTGTCAATAATAATTATGTAAATCGGACCATATTTCAATATTATAAGTTTAAATGTGTTTAATTGAAATTAATATATTAAATATATATATTATCTATCTTAAAAATGAGGTTTTGAAAGTATTTAAAATTTTTTTTTTTGAGGAGAGAGTCTCTTTTTTTAAGGGGGACTCTCTCTTT
>JAVFKY010000007.1:0-32500 GCA_036169595.1 Dictyostelium firmibasis
GCTCAGGATGGTGATGTTTTTTAGTCAAAAAGATCGTACCATTTTCTGGGGGGTTTTTTTGAACTTTTTTATTCCATAACCTACTCAGCTATAAAATCTTAAAAATCGAGCTGACGTTTATTTAGAGAGATCAGTAATACGCAAAGAATACTCAGTTTCAGAAAAGATAATGCGAACTCTATATAGCAACTCTCTTATCGATTCTCATGTAAAAGATGAGGCCTCGAAGATTTTTTTCGTGATGAGTTTTCAAGGGCTTTACGAAAGGGAACAAAAGAGTCAACAGAGCATCTTCATCATCTCTTTCGCACATATGGTCATATGCTTCAAGCTATTGACGTGAAGCTTCATAGTATATGTTTAAAAATATAGATCCAGACTACTATTGGAATATATCTCTTCTGAAGATTGACCCTATGAAAAGAACAAATCTACAGCAAAAAGATAAATTATGGCTCAAGCGCCGTGCACGAGTAACGGAAATAGAATGCACAGGAAAGCAAGATTTAGATGTAGGTTGGCCAGAGCTTACACATGTTGAGTCTATTCGATTCGGTTCAGCCTTTTTAACAACAGACCACTCTTTTGCTAAGATAGCTCAATGGTGTAAAAGTAAGAATGCAGAGTTAAAAAGAGTGGAATTTAGCGATTATAGCTATAAAACAGAGAGTAATCCCTATCAAGTTTTGGGAATACACTCCTTTATTTTTACCAAATCAACAATTTCAGATGAAGCAATTGCAGAGATTAAAAAGAGCTATCCAGATCTAGAAGAACTTATAGTAAATGGTAAGCATCATCTTTCATTAAAAAAATAGCAGAAATCTAGCCTTTTCTCTTCTTTTCAATTTCATACTGCTTGAGCTGTTCTTCAAAAAGGGTATTCCAGCTCTCAATATCGCCTATATTAGGCAGCCTTGGAACTTGAGTCTTCTCTTCCCTTTTCTTTCTAGGCGGAACTAAATCAAAATCCTCTTCTCTAAAGAAGAGTGGTGATGATGAGGCAGTCCCCTTAGAAGCTGTTTTGTCTCAAGGACTCATCAGGCTTTACTTGAAATGTCTCGCGCCTCTGTTTTGTCTTAGCGATGTGGCAAAATCATTGGCTTTTATCCAGTTGAACCCAAGCGCTGCAATTGAGTGACCAAAAGCATTATCAGAAGTGTTACTCGTAGGAAGATGTGTTACTTTTGAGTATGGTTCAATCTTTATTTAAAAATTTAAATAATTAAATTATATTTTATATTAAATATATATATTTAAATTTATGAATACATTTATTTATTTGAAATTCCCAAATATTTAAGATAATTTTCAGAGAAATTCAAGAGAATTTTCTGGAGATATTTTAGCTCGAAAAAATTATTGAAAAAATGAAAAATTTCGAGTTTGAAAAAAGTTGCCACGTGTCACGCACCTATTTTTTTGAGTTTTGCGAAATTTTTCAGAAAGTAAAAACAGTATAAATAGTGGCACTAAACATTGAAAACAATTTGATTTATATGGAATTCCGACTAAGGGAGGGCGGGCTGGGACCAATTTAAATATATATATTTAATATAAAATATAATTTAATTATTTAAATTTTTAATTTATATTATCATATATATATTTAAATTTATGAAAGTTGGACTACATTATTTAAGAAACCACCAGATTTTTCACCAATGATTTTCTTGTCATAAAAGTTATCAACTGTATCATTTGATTTCCAACGACCGAGTTTCTTGACCACATGGAATGGAACATTGCTGGACAACAAGAGAGAAGCCATAGCGGAACGAGTAGAGTGAGATTTGAACTTTGTAATATCAATACCTGATTTTGAAAGTATTGATAAAACTATAGAGTTTATATATTCGACTGAAACTGGATTACCATCACGGAGAATGAAAACCGAATCACCAGATGAAGTAGTTCTTCTTTGTTCAGAGTGTTTGAGGTATCTTGAAAGATGGAGAACTGGACAAATACTTGCATTTGATTCATCTAGTGAAGTTAATTCTAAAATGGAAATATCAGCATTCTTTGTATTCCTTTGTTCTTTTGCATTGATAACAGGAGCTTTAATTGAGTGTTCAGTGATTATTAAATTCTTGTAAGACCATTTGACCAAGTCAGATGACCTTGCTAAACCAAACATTTTACAAAGCACAAAAGTCTTATGTAGAAGAACAGAGTATGTAAACTTTGGATAAACGTTGATTGTAGATAAGTATTTGAAAACTTGATTTGCATTCCAGATTTCATTATACTTTGAGTTACTTGGACGTAACTTGTGAATACCAGTCATTATTCTTGATATGAACGGATCATTAACGATTTCAGATTGATTTCTAAGAATGAGCAACTGATTGAGGTACTTTCACAGATTTAAATTTAAATTTTGCACTTTTTAAAATCCAAGAATTGTAAATTATAATTTTATATAATCAATCATCTAAGTAATTCTTTAAATTCTCATTTAATAAAATCTAATAGAAATAAGTTTTCATGTTAAATAACTATTTTTTTGTTATATCTAATAAAAAATAATAATATATTTTCTTATTTATTTTTTAAAATGGGTAAATAATTTTTGTCAAAATATCATAATTTGTTGAATATGATATGTTTGTTTAAACATTTTCATTTTCAACGTTATTTAAAAATTTACAAAATTTAAATTTAAATCTGTGAAAGTACCTCATTCTGACGATTGGAGACCAAGAGATTGAAAATCAAACGGTCTCAGTGAGAACAAGGGATAATGTTCTACATGGTGCTATGGAAATTTCTTCCTTAGTAGCTGTTTTACAAGAAGAGGCAAAGACAAAGGTGAGAGAGTCGAGTATCTCGTCTAACAGCAAAAACTGATTCAAAGGTATTTAGAATTATATCGTAAGGCTTATGTTCAAACTATGGATATTATATCGATAGCGAGTTTTAAAGGTGGTACAGCTAAGACCTCAACTATCCTCCACATTGGATCAGCTTTTGCTAAATTTCATGGCAAAAGAGTTCTTGTCGTCGATTTTGAAGCACAAGCGAACTTAACATTAGGGCTAGGGCTTGATCCAGATCAGCATGAGAGTATGGCTCCTGTGCTTCAGGGAACAGCATCTATTTTTGATGTCATACAAAAAACAGCTATAGAAGGGCTTGATCTCATCCCTGCCGACACATGGCTTGAAACAGTCGAAGTGTCACAGGAGCGCTCGCCTCTGATAGGTATTCACATGAACGGCTTAAGAGAGCTCTTTTGCAGCTCTCCTACGATATAATTCTTATCGATACCCCCTTCACTCTCTTGGCTTACAGAATCGGCCCTTATTGCAGCAGATCGTGTTTTGATATCTGCAACAGCCGAATTTTATAGCGTAAAAGGCCTTGAAAGATTGTCGGAATTTATCCAAACAGTATCTGAAAGGCATCCAATAGATATTATTGGAGTTCTGGTATCCTTTTGGAATACAAGAGGAAAAAATAATGATGCATTTATACGAGTGATAGAGAGAACTTTTCCAAATAAAATCCTCAACAGCAAGATACGCAAAGATGTAGCTGTATCAGAGGCTTCAGTCTATGGAAAGCCGCTCTTTGAGATCCCAAAACTCTGTAACCAAAGCCGGGCAGCTGAGGATTATCAGAATGCTGCGTCAGAAATTTTGAAGCGAATGGAGCAAAAAAGTTTATGAAAAAGCTCGATTCTATTGAGGTGTTTTCACTTACTTAAATTTAAATATTAAATTACAATTTCAAAACTTAAGATGTGTATACTTTCACAGATTTAAATTTAATTTTTGTAAAAAACATAAGCCTTAAAAAATGAATACTTTTTTTATAATTTATAAATGAAAAGATTTAATTTTTATTTATTGGGATTGGTTTTATTTTTTAATAGTTGAATCAATATTTCAGACAACACTTCTAATTGGTTACTTGATCTTTCTAGTTGTGTTATTAATCTAGAGTTTAAAGAGTTATTAACACTATCTTGTTTAATTTGGTGATCTAACTTTTCTCTTTCGATCTGTTCTTGTTTTTCAAGTCTGGAGCATACCTTCCCTCTGAATGATTTTTCATCTTGAAAGATATTTGTTAAAGTTGAATAACGATCTCTTCTTACATTTGTTCTATTCTGTTGTTGAGAAGCAATATCATCAGAGATTTGGGAAGAATTTAATCTTGATTCGGTATCACCAATTACTTGAGAACTTCTTAATTCTTTCTCTATTAATTCCAACAATTTAGAAGATTTGTTAAAATAGTTTTCACAAGTATCAAGATATAAACTGAAATTATGTTTGGAACCATATTTATTGATGTGATGACTTGTGAATCTCTTTGGACGAGTGAATGGTTTTTTCAATTTTGAATTAACGCCTCTGAGATTTGATAAGTACGACAAAGCTTGTTTGACACTGAGATTGGTTTTATACTTTTTATTATAGTCGGAAACGGTTAATTGCATTACACTTTTGTTTGATAATGAATTGATATTCGGGTTTCTTAAATTCTTTAAATAAAATGTCAAGAATGTATGTGTTGTTTCCCAATTCCAAACATTTGAGTTTGAATCTATATCTCTGGAATCCGAGTCATCTAAATCATTATCTGACTCGCTAGAATCAAGTGATTGTTGTTGACTTTCGATATCAGTATCTTCAAACCTATTATCATTATCATTAAAAGTATCATTATCACTGTAATCATCATTTTCATTGTTTGACAATGCAATATCATCACTATATTCTTCATTTTCACTACTAGATTCTGTTGATTCTGTTGATTCATAGTTATTATTAATATTATTTTTATTAATATTGTTATTGTTTGATTTATCTAATTTATATTTTTTTAGATTTCTAAAATCTATTAAAACACATTTTGTTAATAAAACAATTTGTAAACTATATTATTTTTATTTTAGTAATGCATACCCATGGTGTTTAATAAAAGAATGTTATTACTTAATATATATGTTTGTTTTTGTTTTTAATAATTAAATTGTTTTGTGTAACTTATTATAGTTTTCTAATTAAAAAATTAAAGATATTAAAAAATAAAAAATAAAAAATAATAAAAAATAAAAAATAAAATTAAAAATGTGGGTGTTTTTATTAATTTATTTTAATAATAATATTGCCACGTGTCAATTGTTGTAAATTATCGATATAATTAAACCACATTAGGGGTAAATAATTAAATTAAATTAAATTATTTATTTTTTTCAATTTATTTTCAATAATTTTTACCACGTGTGGGTTAGTGTTAAAAAGTAATTAAATTTAATTAAATTTATTATTTTTTTATACCACTTGCGTGAAAATAATTGTTTCACATTAATTTTCTATTCACATTAAATAATATAATTAAAAACCTATAAACTATTAATATTATATAAACTTATAAACTATAATTCCTATAAATAACAATTATTTAATTGATATAAAGTTAACTCAAATGGATAGTAACAATTATCGATATAATGTTGAAGAAATTTTAGATAAAAGAATTATAGATGGTTCGATAGAATACTTTATAAAATGGGAAGGATATAGTTTTAATGAATCTACTTGGGAAATTTTAGATGATGGTTTTAATAAAAACATGTTAGAAACATTCGAACGAAATCGATTTGAAACAATTGTAAAAGATTTTATAAATACAAATCAATTCGATATCGATGATGTAGAAACTATTGTAGTAATAAAGATGATTATAGCAACAATTTCCAAAATCAACTTAATAAAGAGTATTATAATTAAAAAACTTAACTCGAATACAAACATATTCAACAATGATCCATTCAGGATTTTGAATCAACTGAATGAAAATAATGATGTTCAACAAAAGAAAATTATTAGACATAACTATATTAATATTAATAGATTGGAAAGAACAATTAAAAAGAGATATAGAAACGATACATTTGTTCCAACTCCATTAAATAAAAACCAATCTCGTAAAACTGTTAGAATATTTAAAGATTTATATCCAACTCATTACAATCAAGTAGATGTTTACAATGAATTAGGTTTACCAATAGATCTCGTTGATGAAATTGTTAGATTGTGTAGAAACTCAGTCAAAGGGTTTAAATGTTTGTTAGATTCAAGATTGAAAGTGTTGTTAGTATTGTTTTTTTTGAAGGTCTGTACATATTAAAAATAAGTTTTAGATTACTATTATATTAGAATATTAAATATTTTTGTCAAATAATTTAGAAAGGACCAAATTCGACCTCATTGTTAAAGAGAATCTTTAGTATTAGTAGTGCTACTATTTCAAGAGCTGTACGTGCACTTATTCCACTTATGATACCATGTCTTTATACCATCTCGTTGGAGTTAATGAACTTAAACTGTTTACATTATGTCGATTGTACCGATTTTAGAATCAATCGAGTGCATCCATATCAATTCGAATGGTACAGAGGCGACTTAAAGTATCACTCTTTTACAATTCAAATACTTGTCGATGAAAATGGTACAATCGATTCTGCGATCATTGGTAAAGGTCATAATAATGATTCAGGTATGTCAATGTTAACTGGTCTTAATGATCTAATTTACTCTTTTATAAAAAACGGAGAAGAGTTTTCAGTACTTGCAGACCCTGCTTACAACGGTACCTTGTTTTATACACCAAAGAGAATCAAAAATCTTCTGGGTAAAGGTGACGAAATACTTTCCAATCAAGAAAGAAAAGTTGTGGAATCAAGATTCCATCATTTCCAAGCTGGTAAACGGTCATTGGTAGAGAACAAGTTTGCAGATATGAAGAATAGATGGGGAATAGTAAAACAAAGAGGAATTCATCAACCAAACTTCCTTTCGTACTGTTTAATAATGATATTCCATATTGAACAAATCAATTTTAATTTAAGAAACAATAAATGAATATATTTTTTAAAATTATATTATTTTTTTATTCCTTTTAAAGTTTATTTTAATTTAAAAGAGTTTTCGTCGAAAATTTGATATGTTTTACAAAAATTAAATTTAAATCTGTGAAAGTACACCGTACTTAATTTTTGAATTTGATTTCTACAATTTACTGTAAACACCTCATTCTCCAAGACCGCCTCTCAACAAATAGCAGCTCAAATGAAAAATCTGTAAAGGTGCGATCCCTTGCCGAGAGATCAAATAGAGGAGAGCTCTCTGGATACTCCCCGCTCTTATCTACTACCGAACTCTCTCATGAAGAGAAAAAGACCCTTGAAGCCATTTTACAGCACGACACAAAAGATGTGAAGGATACAGGTTTAGGAGATGCTCTTTTTCAAAAGAATCTCGATGAGTTGAGTCATATCACCCAAGAAGTCAAATCGATAGCTCAGCAGTCCATACTTTTGCATGGAGAGCGGATTGGCAGGGCTCAAACTCTTCTTGCCTCCTATACTGATGGAGCCTTTAGCGCTTGGCTTATCGCTATTTACGGCAACATGCAAACTCCCTACAATTTTTTACTCTACTACCAGTTTTATACAGAGATTGAAATAGCTCTTCAGCATCTTGTTGAAAGGATGCCAAAACAGGCAATCTATACTCTTGCTAGTCGAGATGCCCCTATCTCAGAAAAGGCTAAACTTGTAGAAAAGTACCACGGAGAGTCAAAAGAGATACTCTTGGAAGAGATACGAAAGCATTTTCCACTCTCCTTAGAAGACAAAAGAGCCCAACTCTCCTTTGGGAAAAAGATACATCGAGAAATTGAAAAACAGATAAAAAGTATCCAAAAGCATGCTCAAAGCTTTACAAAAGATGAAAAAAAGTGGGTAAAAGAGTCTCTTCAAAAGGCTATTGATGCGCTCTCTTAACTAAAAATAGCATAGTGCAACAGCCCATACCCGCTTCTCTTTACAACTCTTTTCTTAAATAGAGAAGCTTTGAGCTCCTATCATATCCACTTCGTTGCCATTCAATCTGATATCAGAGTTGCTGAAGCGTTCGACCCATCTCCCAATCCATGTAGGAGAAGATGATAAAACGCGCATCCTCTTGTCGAGCAAGCTCCTCGGCCTTTTTAATAATTTAAAAATTTAATAATTAAATTATATTTTATATTAAATATATATATTTAAATTTATGAATACATTTATTTATTTGAAATTCCCAAATATTTAAGATAATTTTCAGAGAAATTCAAGAGAATTTTCTGGAGATATTTTAGCTCGAAAAAATTATTGAAAAAATGAAAAATTTCGAGTTTGAAAAAAGTTGCCACGTGTCACGCACCTATTTTTTTGAGTTTTGAGAAATTTTTCAGAAAGTAAAAACAGTATAAATAGTGGCACTAAATATTGAAAACAATTTGATTTATATGGAATTCCGACTAAGGGAGGGCGGGTGGGACCAATTTAAATATATATATTTGATATAAAATATAATTTAATTATTTAAATTTTTAATTTATATTATCATATATATATTTAAATTTATGAAAGTTGGACTACATTATTTAAGAAACCACCAGATTTTTCACCAATGATTTTCTTGTCATAAAAGTTATCAACTGTATCATTTGATTTCCAACGACCGAGTTTCTTGACCACATGGAATGGAACATTACTGGACAACAAGAGAGAAGCCATAGCGGAACGAGTAGAGTGAGATTTGAACTTTGTAATATCAATACCTGATTTTGAAAGTATTGATAAAACTATAGAGTTTATATATTCGACTGAAACTGGATTACCATCACGGAGAATGAAAACCGAGTCACCAGATGAAACAGTTCTTCTTTGCTCAGAGTGTTTGAGGTATCTTGAAAGATGGAGAACTGGACAAATACTTGCATTGGATTCATCTAGTGAAGTTAATTCTAAAATGGAAATATCAGCATTCTTTGTATTCCTTTGTTCTTTTGCATTGATAACAGGAGCTTTAATTGAGTGTTCAGTGATTATTAAATTCTTGTAAGACCATTTGACCAAGTCAGATGATCTTGCTAAACCAAACATTTTACAAAGAACAAAAGTCTTATGTAGAAGAACAGAGTATGTAAACTTTGGATAAACGTTGATTGTAGATAAGTATTTGAAAACTTGATTTGCATTCCAGATTTCATTATACTTTGAGTTACTCGGACGTAACTTGTGAATACCAGTCATTATTCTTGATATGAACGGATCATTAACGATTTCAGATTGATTCCTAAGAATGAGCAACTGATAAAGCATTGAACGATGACTGTTAATTGTTGAATAAGCCAACGGAGGTTGTAGCTTGAATAAATAGGTCAAATAGTCCATAAAAACTACCAGAGTAATCTTTGATGGATCCAAACGATTTAAAATACAAAAGAAATGGAACTTTGAGTAGTTTGAATCATAGACCTTTAAGGTTGATGGCTGCCAAGAGTTCATAAACAAATTCGAAGTACCGATTTACTTGTTTTAATTATTGACTTTACATGAGATTGGAAAGTCGAATAATCCCCAGTTTCCATCGTTGTTGAATTTGAATTGGTATTGACTCTATCGATTCTTTTGTCAATACTTCTTGAAACGTACCCAGTACTTGAGGAAACAGATGGCGATGATGACGAGGAACTTGAGCTTGAATCATCGGAAACCAAGTTGCTGACCTCCAAATCGGGAAGATCAGTATTATAGAAACCATCTTCGAACTCAATAAGTTCATCTTCTCCATCACAGAAGGCAAAAGTATTGGAGGTGGGAACGCCAGACATTGATTCCACTGACTCCAATCGAGTTGTAGAGCATTCATTTTCATGGTTGAGTAATTGATTGTTTGATGGTTGAAGTGTGAAGCAAATAGATCCATTTGAATTTGACCGAATTGAAGTTGAATTCGATTGAACACTTATTTCTTGAGTTGCCAGTTGTAACTCTTGATCGTCTTGGATGATTTGTGATTCATCTCTGATAGACGACTGAGGTGATCGGCTTTGACATTGAAGAATCCTGGAATGTGTTCCCCGATCAGATTGATTTTCTTCTTGAGACATTGTTTCCATAGCTGTTCGAAGAGAGTCGATAGATCTTGAATCTGACCACCTTGGCGATTGACATAAGAGAGAGTTGTTGTGTTGTCGGTTTGAATCTTTAGATTGCAGTTGTTCAACTTCCGACATAGAGTTTGAAATGCCATTAGTAGAGCAAGCATTTCTCGACGGTTCGATGACATGTTTGATTGGACTTCTGACCACTGGAACGACCAAGTTTTGATGACTTTGTTGTCTTTCATTAAAGTTGCACCTGCACCTGATTGAGGTGTTTACAGTAAATTGTAGAAATCAAATTCAAAAATTAAGTACGGTGTACTTTCACAGATTTAAATTTAATTTTTGTAAAACATATCAAATTTTCGACGAAAACTCTTTTAAATTAAAATAAACTTTAAAAGGAATAAAAAAATAATATAATTTTAAAAAATATATTCATTTATTGTTTCTTAAATTAAAATTGATTTGTTCAATATGGAATATCATTATTAAACAGTACGAAAGGAAGTTTGGTTGATGAATTCCTCTTTGTTTTACTATTCCCCATCTATTCTTCATATCAGCAAACTTGTTCTCTACCAATGACCGTTTACCAGCTTGGAAATGATGGAATCTTGATTCCACAACTTTTCTTTCTTGATTGGAAAGTATTTCGTCACCTTTACCCAGAAGATTTTTGATTCTCTTTGGTGTATAAAACAAGGTACCGTTGTAAGCAGGGTCTGCAAGTACTGAAAACTCTTCTCCGTTTTTTGTAAAAGAGTAAATTAGATCATTAAGACCAGTTAACATTGACATACCTGAATCATTATTATGACCTTTACCAATGATCGCAGAATCGATTGTACCATTTTCATCGACAAGTATTTGAATTGTAAAAGAGTGATACTTTAAGTCTCCTCTGTACCATTCGAATTGATCTAAAATCGGTACAATCGACATAATGTAAACAGTTTAAGTTCATTAACTCCAACGAGATGGTATAAAGACATGGTATCATAAGTGGAATAAGTGCACGTACAGCTCTTGAAATAGTAGCACTACTAATACTAAAGATTCTCTTTAACAATGAGGTCGAATTTGGTCCTTTCTAAATTATTTGACAAAAATATTTAATATTCTAATATAATAGTAATCTAAAACTTATTTTTAATATGTACAGACCTTCAAAAAAAACAATACTAACAACACTTTCAATCTTGAATCTAACAAACATTTAAACGCTTTGACTGAGTTTCTACACAATCTAACAATTTCATCAACGAGATCTATTGGTAAACCTAATTCATTGTAAACATCTACTTGATTGTAATGAGTTGGATATAAATCTTTAAATATTCTAACAGTTTTACGAGATTGGTTTTTATTTAATGGAGTTGGAACAAATGTATCATTTCTATATCTCTTTTTAATTGTTCTTTCCAATCTATTAATATTAATATAGTTATGTCTAATAATTTTCTTTTGTTGAACATCATTATTTTCATTCAGTTGATTCAAAATCCTGAATGGATCATTGTTGAATATGTTTGTATTCGAGTTAAGTTAAAAATTTAATTCATTAAATTATATTTTATATTAAATATATATATTTATATTATGAATACATTTATTTATTTGATTATTCCCAAATATTTAAGATAATTTTTAAATTTTTAAAAATTTCGCGCAAAGTGTGGTGTGGGGTGTGTTAAAATTTCCCGCGCAAATAAGTGCGCCAAAAAGTGGGGGAAAAATAAAATTTTTTTTTTTTTTTTGTTGAAATTTTTACAGACGAATGCATTTCATTATAAATACCACACAGAAACTTTTACAATTTGATTTATTGAATTCCGACTAGGGAGGGTGGGTTGGGGCTAATATAAATATATATATTTAATATAAAATAATTTGAATCATAAACCTTGAGTGTAGAAGGTTGCCAAGAGTTCATAAACAAGGTAGATGTACTTGACTTTTGAGTTCCAATTATAGATTTTACATAAGATTGGAAAGTAGAATAATCCCCAACTTCCAACGTTGTTGGATTTGAATTGGTATTGACTGAATTGATTCTTTGGTCAATACTTCCTGGAATGTACCCAGTACTTGAGGAAACAGATGGCGATGATGACGAGGAACTTGAGCTTGAATCATTGGATACCAAGTTGCTGACCTCCATATTGGAAAGATTAGTATTATAGAAACCATCTTCGAACTCAATAAGTTCATCTTCTCCATCACAGAAGGCAAAAGTATTGGTGGTGGAAAGGCGAGGCATTGGTTCCATTGACTCCAATCGAGTTGTAGAGCATTCATTTTCATGGTTGAGTAGTTGATTGTTTGATGATTCAGATGAGATGCAAACAGATCCATTTGAATTTGACCGAATTGAAGTTGAATTCGATTGAACACTTCTTTTTTGAGTTGCCAATTGTAACTTTTGATCGGCTTGGATGATTTGTGATTCATCTCTGATAGACGACTGAGGTGATCGGCTTTGACATTGAAGAATCCTGGAATGTGTTCCCCGATCAGATTGATTTTCTTCTTGAGACATTGTTTCCAAAGTTGTTCGAAGAGAATCGATAGGTTCTGGATTTGACCACCTTGACGGTTGATATCCCTCCGAAATAAAGTATTTTTATGGTGTCTTTGGTGCATTGGTTTGTTCAGCAAAAATAATCGATCTGCACGCGAAACGGCATAATTTAATTAAAAAATATAAAATTTAAATCGAAAAAATTAAAATTTGTGTTTTTTAAAAATAAAAATCTCATATTTTAATTAAAATTAATTTTTTTATTTTTTTTTATTTTTTTTTATTTTTTTTTATTTTTTATTTTTTTTATTTTTTTTTATTTTTTTATTTTTTTATTTTTTTGACAAATGGTATTATATTTGAAATATTGATACAATAAAGACGATGAAACAGAGATGGAAGATTGGGTTGAGGAACTATTTGATCAAATAGTTCCTCATTCCAATCTCTATCTCTGTTTCATCGTCTTCGTCTTCGTAGACATCCTGGTTATCATCTGGATTGTTTTTAGTTTTGATTATTATTATTTTGACTTTGATTTTGATATTGGTTTTGAGAAAATTGATGATCAATTTGTAAATGGTTAGTGAAGATCACAATTATTCATATGATAATGATGATGATGCATCACCCATTAATACGTTTTTGGATCGTCAAATATTGAATTCAGAAATCTATTTGATTTAAATAATACCAATACACTTCTACTACTACTTCCTCTTCATCCATCACCTTCCAATAATCCTGCTTCTTCATCAAGATCATCACTACTCCTGCTTCACCACCGCTACTACCTCTTGATCCACCACCATCTAATACTCCTGCTTCTTCATCATGATCATCCAATACTCCTGCTTCTTCATCACAATAACAAACTCTCTTTAAATAATACCAATACTACTTCTACTACCTCTTCATCATCACCACCATTGAATACACCTGCCTCTTTATCAAGATCATCCAATATCACCACTACCCTACCACTGCTACTGCTACTGCTACTGCTACTGCTACTGCTACTGCTACTGCTACTGCTACTGCTACTGCTACTGCTACTGCTACTGCTACTGCTACTGCTACTGCTACTGCTACTGCTACTGCTACTGCTACTGCTACTGCTACTGCTACTGCTACTGCTACTGCTACTACCTCTTCTTCATCACCACAATCTAATACACCTGCTTCTTCATAACAATCATCTAATACACCTACTTCTTCATAACAATCATCTAATACACCTACTTCTTCATCACAATCATCTAATACACCTGCTTCATCATCCAATACCACTACTACAACTGCCACTGCTACTAATACTACCTATTCTTCATCACCACGAAATACACCTTCTTCTTCATCTAATACTGGTACTACTTTAAGAATGTCTTCATCTGTTTACCAAAAATTTTAGTAAGATTATATTGGCCTGCAACCATTATGGATACAGATGGTCATCTATATATGAAGAAATAGAATATATATTAAAAATTAAGTAGGTATGAATTTTTTTAAAAAAAAGAAATACATTTATATTAATGTATATAACTTGTAGATTGACCTATTTTAAAATTTATATACAATATTGTTTATTTTAAAATTTTAAAATAGGTCAATCTACAAGTTGTATATACATTAATATAAATGTATTTTAAAATGCACCTGTAAAATATAATCTAGTTATTATATATATTGTTATTATTTGTATAGTTTCAAAAAAAATGAAATGAAAAAAAAAATAAAAAAAAATAAAAAATAAAAAAAAATATTCCCGACGAGCTGCAAAAATTTATTTCAAAAAAATTTGGGAGTGTGGTAGGTGGGATGTATGAAATCTTGAAGTGGAGTGATGGAAATCAAAAAATTTACATATGTTCTCAGTTGCCAAATGAAAGAAGCCGTTTGTGAATATGCGAGTGAAATTTTTGTAAAAAAAAAAAAAAAATTTTAATATTACCATTTACAATTTCCTATTTATATTTATTTTTTTTATATTTTATTATTTAATTTTTTTTTGAATAATTATTATACATAATAAAAATTTACATATAAAAAAAAAAAAAAAAAAATTTTTACTCATAAAAAAAAAAAAAAAAAAAAAAAAATCACCATTTAAAATGACATTATTACTTTTTTTTCATAGTTATTGATTAAAAACATCTAAAACACTCATATAACCCAAGAAGATACCTTATCATAATGAAAGGGCCTGTTGTTCTGTTATGACATGGTTATTTTGGAGTGTTGATAAGGCTTTTCAAAACTCCGCAAGATCTAAAAAAATAAAAAAATAAAAAAAAAATTTTTTTAATTTAAATTTTAATTATTTTTATTTTTATTTTTAAATTAATTTTTTCCCGGGTTATATAACAAATAAAATCGAATGCACCAGATTATTGGTCATTTTAATATGAACTTATCAATACTAAAAACCGGAGGGACGATAGAGTTGTTGTGTTGTCGGTTTGAACTTTTAGATTGCAGCTCTTTAACTTTCGACAAAGTTTTTGAAATGCCATTAATAGTGCAAGCATTTCTCGACGATTCGATGACATGTTTGATTGATCGGTTGACCATTGGAAAGACCAAGTTTGTATGAGCTTGTTTCCTTTCTTTAGAGTTGCACCTGCACCTGATTCTGATGCATCTGTTGTTAACACATAATCGTAACTTGGAAAAAGACTTATTTCTTTTCCATTCCATTGGCTTAAGAGTTTTAACCAATTTGATATTTCTATCTTTACTTCTTGAGGGATTGTAAATGATTGATCCCAATTTCCATTTGCGATAATTAAACTTTGACAATGGAACTTGTTTGTTTGTCGAGTGTATAGACGGAATGGTATTACTGCATCTTTCAATGCAATAAGCTTTCCTTTTAAACCAGCTAACTTTCTTAGAGAACATGAATCCAGTTTTAGAAAGTTTCTTATTTCTTTGATGACACTCTTTTTCTTTTTCTCCGGGACAAGCAATTTCATTGATATTGAATCGATTTCTAACCCGAGAAATGTTATTGTTTGAGTTGGTTGTAAAACACTCTTTTCTAGATTTAATTTGAATCCCAGTTTTAATAAAAGGTCCATTGTTTTGTTGAGGTTGAGAGTACATTCTTCTTTTGTTGAACCAACAATTAGAAGATCGTCCAAGTAAGCGATTACTGATACATTGATTTCTCTTAATCTTTGGAGTACTGGTCTCATTAACATTGTGAAGACTCGAGGAGCTGTTGATAATCCGAATGGCATCGTTTTCCAACGATAATGAATTCCTTTCCAAACGAACCGAAATAGGTCTCTGAATCTTTCGTCCACTAAGATATGAAGATAGGCTTTCTTGATATCGAGTTTTACCATGTAATAACCTTGTTTCAACATTGATGAGAGATTCTTTATTCCTTCCATCTTGAATGATTGATTGCTGATGAACTTGTTTAATCTTTTTAAATCTAGTACTGGACGAAGTAAATTCGTTCCAGCTTTTGGAACCGTAAACACGTTGGAGTAAAAAACGAGTTTTGAATAACGGTTTGGAAGTACTTGCTCTATAGCATCGTCTAGTAGCAATTCTTGTACTTCGTTTGTGATGCAATCCGTTTTCGGACCATCTGACATCGAGATCGGAATTGGGTTCAGCATCGGTTTGAAGTTTGGAAGTAGATGAATCTTTAGACCATTCACTACTTCTTGACAAAAGTTTGGAAGACCCAATTCTTTCCAAACCTGTTTGAAGTGGACAAGACGTCCACCTACCGGTAAGTTTACTTCTTGTTCTTCGGAAAACGGTAGTTGTTGTTGGAACCGTTTCCAGACTTGGTATTGTTGCTACCTGCTGCAACAGTACTTTGGGATCCATTGAAGTTGTTGGATCGGCCATTACTCCCACTATTGGATTTACTATTACTACTGTTTCCATTAGTGTTATTACCACTTGAGTTGTTATTATTGTTGTTATTGTTGTTATTATTAAATGATTTCTTAAATCTTGATTTTGATTGATAACTACTTTTTGATAATGATTGTTTTGTTTCATTATTCTTTCTGATTACCTTTGATAACTTTCTTATACGTTCAGTTTCAGTTTCATCAAATAATTTTGGAGTATCTTTTATCTTGATTGGTTGAACGACTTCAGAACCATATATTTCTTTTGATATGTTGTTACGACGAACACGACTTAATGATGCTTGTGCATTAATAGTTAAAAGAATAGTAGAATCAGCTAAATAACTTAATAGTTCAGTATCGACTTCAGAATTATCAGTAGATGATAACATGTTTGATATTAAGAGGATAGGTTTCAATATATCATTGATTCTTTTTTCGACAATGAATAGATCAGAATCATTATTCTTGAGATGAGATGAGGCAGTAATACCATCTGGAGTACCGAATGGAGCAACATTAACTTGAAAATTTGATGGAAAGCAAAAAGTTTTATTAAAATCAGAAATATCGTTCTTTTTGAGGATACATTGTTCTTCAACCAGTAAACCTTGATTGTTTAATAAATGTTTATATTCATTAAACAATGAATCAGATAATTGATATTCAGTTGGTATTTCGACATCATTATTTGAATCATCATCATTATCTTCATTCTCTTTATCTGAATTGTTATTATTCTCTTGATTTTTACTTATATTATTGTTAGATGTTATTGGTTCTTTAACGTATCTACTAAATGTTAATGTTAATTTGTTTATTTGATCTTCAATTGATTTCATTCTAATATCCATTAAATTTGTATTATTATCTTTAGAGGAACTGCCATAGCTTTGATCATTAGAGTTATTATTAACAGTGGTGTTCATTATTTTATTTAATTTAAAATATTGTATGAGTTAGTATAATATTAAATTAAAATATAAAAATATTGTTATAAATTAACTATTTGTATAAAAATTGTGTGAATGTATCTTAAACATATAGGAGGAATTCCCAAATAAAATAAATCAAATTGTAAAAGTTTCTGTGTGGTATTTATAATGAAATGCATTCGTCTGTAAAAATTTCAACAAAAAAAAAAAAAAAATTTTATTTTTCCCCCACTTTTTGGCGCACTTATTTGCGCGGGAAATTTTAACACACCCCACACCACACTTTGCGCGAAATTTTTAAAAATTTAAAAATTATCTTAAATATTTGGGAATAATCAAATAAATAAATGTATTCATAATATAAATATATATATGATAATATAAATTTTTTAATTATAATACTCTTTATTAAGTTGATTTTGGAAATTGTTGCTATAATCATCTTTATTACTACAATAGTTTCTACATCATCGTTATCGAATTGATTTGTATTTATAAAATCTTTTACAATTGTTTCAAATCGATTTCGTTCAAATGTTTCTAACATGTTTTTATTAAAACCATCATCTAAAATTTCCCAAGTAGATTCATTAAAACTATATCCTTCCCATTTTATAAAGTATTCTATCGAACCATCTATAATTCTTTTATCTAAAATTTCTTCAACATTATATCGATAATTGTTACTATCCATTTGAGTTAACTTTATATCAATTAAATAATTGTTACTATCCATTTGAGTTAACTTTATATCAATTAAATAATTGTTATTTATAGGAATATACTTGTGAGTTTTGCGGATGGAGATGTAACTCAGCTCAAGAACTGCAAGAGCATCAAGCTGAGTATCATTAAATGGCATGGTGATTTAATAAGATAAAAAATAGACTCTAGCTATAACGATTTTTACTTTTGAATATAAAGAGAGCTATAATGAATGTGGGTTTTCTCTCAACGATTGTGTATGAGAAAAAAGAGCGCTGGTTCCAACACCTCCATGAACTTGCAGAAAAATGTCTCCACCTTTGGGGCAAAAATGTATACATTCTTTCAGGCTCTATCAAAGATAAAGATCTCAAAAGAGTTGAAATAAGGGAAACTCAAGACACTCAGATTCAAGAAATTGTATTTTGCGCCCTCAAAATATTCAGCTACTTAACAGTAGTTATTCCGCTCCTTACCCTGACCTGTAAGCTCCTCTTTCGATTAAATCTTGGAGACGTCAAAATAGAGGGGACGGCAGAGAAAATAGAGCAGGTAAAAAACGCTCAAGCTGAATGTATAACTCAGGAGAAGAGGAATCTTTTAGAGAGTATCGATCAGATAGTTCTACAGGCCTCTGTTTCAACTCAATCTGACCACACGGCAGATCAAATCATAAAAACCTATATAGAAGATTGGAACCCCAAAAAAAAGTGCTTTCAATTTAAGACTGATTTTAACGTTCCTAGGTTTATAGAGAAGCTTTCTCAACATGTAGAAATATTCGCGAAAAAAGAGATAAATAAGGAGCTGCATTTTGGATATATCGACAAGGTCGATCTAGATCCCAAAAAAAATCCAAAAATCTATGTTTGAGCGGACCTTCATGGTGATCTAAAGAGCCTTATTTAAAATCTGAGAGTGCTTAAAGAGCAGAAGCTCCTTGATAGCAACTATCGATGCAATCCGGGAGTCCACCTCATTTTTTTAGGTGACTACTGTGATAGAGGAGTCCATGGCTTGCTCATTTTAGAGCTTCTCGCTCACCTTCGAGAAGAGAATAGCGACCAAGTCCACCTTATTCGAGGAAATCATGAGTATGTTCAAACAAATCGCGCCTATGGAAAACAAGATTCTCTCTTAGTTCAAATAGTAGAAGATATAAAACAGCAAAAAGTCCTTGAAGAATTCTATGAGACGATGTCTCTTACAACCTATTTTAGCGTGTCGGGAGAGAAGCGAAGAGAGTATGTACAGTTTACTCATGCCCTTTTTGAGCCAACCTATCAGCTCTTCTTGATCATAAAAACAATCTAACACACACCTTTATTCCAAAGACTCGCCGTTTTAGCCAGCGAATACGGCTTATAGGTCCAAATTCACCCCTCTATACAGCCTTTGAAAGAATAAAAAATATAGTCGCCAAACATAAAGAAAATTCTAACTTGTGCGATAATAAAACAATCTATAATTGGGGAGATGTGGTAACCAAGCAGAAAAAAGAGGCTAGTTATGGGTATGCGGGCAATCGGAATTTCCGGCTATACTTAATCTAGAGTTTAAAGAGTTATTAACACTATCTTGTTTAATTTGATGATCTAACTTTTCTCTTTCGATCTGTTCTTGTTTTTCAAGTCTGGAGCATACCTTCCCTCTGAATGATTTTTCATCTTGAAAGATATTTGTTAAAGTTGAATAACGATCTCTTCTTACATTTGTTCTATTCTGTTGTTGAGAAGCAATATCATCAGAGATTTGGGAAGAATTTAATCTTGATTCGGTATCACCAATTACTTGAGAACTTCTTAATTCTTTCTCTATTAATTCCAATAATTTAGAAGATTTGTTAAAATAGTTTTCACAAGTATCAAGATATAAATTAAAAATTTAAATAATTAAATTATATTTTATATTAAATATATATATTTAAATTTATGAATACATTTATTTATTTGAAATTCCCAAATATTTAAGATAATTTTCAGAGAAATTCAAGAGAATTTTCTGGAGATATTTTAGCTCGAAAAAATTATTGAAAAAATGAAAAATTTCGAGTTTGAAAAAAGTTGCCACGTGTCACGCACCTATTTTTTTGAGTTTTGCGAAATTTTTCAGAAAGTAAAAACAGTATAAATAGTGGCACTAAACATTGAAAACAATTTGATTTATATGGAATTCCGACTAAGGGAGGGCGGGTTGGGACCAATTTAAATATATATATTTAATATAAAATATAATTTAATTATTTAAATTTTTAATTTATATTATCATATATATATTTAAATTTATGAAAGTTGGACTACATTATTTAAGAAACCACCAGATTTTTCACCAATGATTTTCTTGTCATAAAAGTTATCAACTGTATCATTTGATTTCCAACGACCGAGTTTCTTGACCACATGGAATGGAACATTGCTGGACAACAAGAGAGAAGCCATAGCGGAACGAGTAGAGTGAGATTTGAACTTTGTAATATCAATACCTGATTTTGAAAGTATTGATAAAACTATAGAGTTTATATATTCGACTGAAACTGGATTACCATCACGGAGAATGAAAACCGAGTCACCAGATGAAGCAGTTCTTCTTTGTTCAGAGTGTTTGAGGTATCTTGAAAGATGGAGAACTGGACAAATACTTGCATTTGATTCATCTAGTGAAATTAATTCTAAAATGGAAATATCAGCATTCTTTGTATTCCTTTGTTCTTTTGCATTGATAACAGGAGCTTTAATTGAGTGTTCAGTGATTATTAAATTCTTGTAAGACCATTTGACCAAGTCAGATGACCTTGCTAAACCAAACATTTTACAAAGAACAAAAGTCTTATGTAGAAGAACAGAGTATGTAAACTTTGGATAAACGTTGATTGTAGATAAGTATTTGAAAACTTGATTTGCATTCCAGATTTCATTATACTTTGAGTTACTCGGACGTAACTTGTGAATACCAGTCATTATTCTTGATATGAACGGATCATTAACGATTTCAGATTGATTTCTAAGAATGAGCAACTGATTAAGCATTGAACGATGACTGTTAATTGTTGAATAAGCCAACGGAGGTTGTAGCTTGAATAAATAGGTCAAATAGTCCATAAAAACTACCAAAGTAATCTTTGATGGATCCAAACGATTTAAAATACAAAAGAAATGGAACTTTGAGTAGTTTGAATCATAGACCTTTAAGGTTGATGGTTGCCAAGAGTTCATAAACAAATTCGAAGTACTCGATTTACTTGTTTTAATTATTGACTTTACATGAGATTGGAAAGTCGAATAATCCCCAGTTTCCATCGTTGCTGAATTTGAATTGGTATTGACTCTATCGATTCTTTTGTCAATACTTCTTGAAACGTACCCAGTACTTGAGGAAACAGATGGCGATGATGACGAGGAACTTGAGCTTGAATCATCGGATACCAAGTTGCTGATCTCCAAATCGGGAAGATCAGTATTATAGAAACCATCTTCGAACTCAATAAGTTCATCTTCTCCATCACAGAAGGCAAAAGTATTGGAGGTGGGAACGCTAGACATTGATTCCACTGACTCCAATCGAGTTGTAGAGCATTCATTTTCATGGTTGAGTAATTGATTGTTTGATGGTTGAAGTGTGAAGCAAATAGATCCATTTGAATTTGACCGAATTGAAGTTGAATTCGATTGAACACTTCTTTCTTGAGTTGCCAGTTGTAACTCTTGATCGTCTTGGATGATTTGTGATTCATCTCTGATAGACGACTGAGGTGATCGGCTTTGACATTGAAGAATCCTGGAATGTGTTCCCCGATCAGATTGATTTTCTTCTTGAGACATTGTTTCCAGAGCTGTTCGAAGAGAATCGATAGATCTTGAATCTGACCACCTTGGCGATTGACATACGAGAGAGTTGTTGTGTTGTCGGTTTGAATCTTTAGATTGCAGTTGTTCAACTTCCGACATAGAGTTTGAAATGCCATTAGTAGAGCAAGCATTTCTCGACGGTTCGATGACATGTTTGATTGGACTTCTGACCACTGGAACGACCAAGTTTTGATGACTTTGTTGTCTTTCATTAAAGTTGCACCTGCACCTGATTCTGATGCATCTGTTGTTAGAACATAATCGTAACTTGGAAACAGACTTATTTCTTTTCCATTCCATTGGTTTAAGAGAGTTAACCAATTTGAAATTTCTTTCTTGACATCTTGAGAAATTGGAAATGATTGATCCCAATTTCCATTTGCTAGTTTCAGACTTTGACAATGAAACTTGTTTGTTTGACGAGTGTATAAACGGAATGGTATTACTGCATCTTTCAATGCAATCAGTTTTCCTTTTAAACCAGCTAACTTTCTTAGAGTACAAGTTTCGAGTTTTAGAAAGTTCCTGATATCTTTGATGATACTCTTCTTCTTTTCTTTTGGAACAAGTAGCTTCATTGATATTGAATCGATTTGTAATCCTAGAAACGTTATTGATTGAGTTGGCTCGAGAACACTCTTTTCTAAATTTAACTTGAATCCGAGTTTGACTAACAGATTCATTGTTTGGTTGAGGTTGTTTAAACATTCTTCTTTTGTTGAACCAACGATTAGAAGATCGTCTAAGTAGGCGATTACGGAAATGTTGATATCTCTTAGCATTCGGAGTACTGGTCTCATTAACATTGTAAAGATTCGAGGAGCTGACGATAACCCGAATGGCATTGTTCTCCATCTGTAATGAGTTCCTTTCCAAACGAATCGGAATAAATCTCGATAACTTTCGTCGACTAATACATGGAGATAAGCTTTCTTGATATCGAGTTTTACCATGTAGTAACCTTGTTTTACCATTGAAGACAGATTCTTCAGACCTTCCATCTTGAATGATTGATTTTTGATAAAAAGGTTTAACCTCTTTAAATCTAGTACTGGACGATGTAAATTCGTTCCAGCTTTTGGAACCGTAAACACGTTGGAGTAAAAAACGAGTTGGGAGTGACGGTTTGGAAGTACCTGTTCTATTGCATTGTCTTTTAATAAATTTTGTACTTCGTTTGTGATGCAATGAGGTGTTTACAGTAAATTGTAGAAATCAAATTCAAAAATTAAGTACGGTGTACTTTCACAGATTTAAATTTAATTTTTGTAAAACATATCAAATTTTCGACGAAAACTCTTTTAAATTAAAATAAACTTTAAAAGGTATAAAAAAATAATATAATTTTAAAAAATATATTCATTTATTGTTTCTTAAATTAAAATTGATTTGTTCAATATGGAATATCATTATTAAACAGTACGAAAGGAAGTTTGGTTGATGAATTCCTCTTTGTTTTACTATTCCCCATCTATTCTTCATATCAGCAAACTTGTTCTCTACCAATGACCGTTTACCAGCTTGGAAATGATGGAATCTTGATTCCACAACTTTTCTTTCTTGATTGGAAAGTATTTCGTCACCTTTACCAAGAAGATTTTTGATTCTCTTTGGTGTATAAAACAAGGTACCGTTGTAAGCAGGGTCTGCAAGTACTGAAAACTCTTCTCCGTTTTTTATAAAAGAGTAAATTAGATCATTAAGACCAGTTAACATTGACATACCTGAATCATTATTATGACCTTTACCAATGATCACAGAATCGATTGTACCATTTTCATCGACAAGTATTTGAATTGTAAAAGAGTGATACTTTAAGTCTCCTCTGTACCATTCGAATTGATATGGATGCACTCGATTGATTCTAAAATCGGTACAATCGACATAATGTAAACAGTTTAAGTTCATTAACTCCAACGAGATGGTATAAAGACATGGTATCATAAGTGGAATAAGTGCACGTACAGCTCTTGAAATAGTAGCACTACTAATACCAAAGATTCTCTTTAACAATGAGGTCGAATTTGGTCCTTTCTAAATTATTTGACAAAAATATTTAATATTCTAATATAATAGTAATCTAAAACTTATTTTTAATATGTACAGACCTTCAAAAAAAACAATACTAACAACACTTTCAATCTTGAATCTAACAAACATTTAAACTCTTTGACTGAGTTTCTACACAATCTAACAATTTCATCAACGAGATCTATTGGTAAACCTAATTCATTGTAAACATCTACTTGATTGTAATGAGTTGGATATAAATCTTTAAATATTCTAACAGTTTTACGAGATTGGTTTTTATTTAATGGAGTTGGAACAAATGTATCGTTTCTATATCTCTTTTTAATTGTTCTTTCCAATCTATTAATATTAATATAGTTATGTCTAATAATTTTCTTTTGTTGAACATCATTATTTTCATTCAGTTGATTCAAAATCCTGAATGGATCATTGTTGAATATGTTTGTATTCGAGTTAAGTTTTTTAATTATAATACTCTTTATTAAGTTGATTTTGGAAATTGTTGCTATAATCATCTTTATTACTACAATAGTTTCTACATCATCGTTATCGAATTGATTTGTATTTATAAAATCTTTTACAATTGTTTCAAATCGATTTCGTTCGAATGTTTCTAACATGTTTTTATTAAAACCATCATCTAAAATTTCCCAAGTAGATTCATTAAAACTATATCCTTCCCATTTTATAAAGTATTCTATCGAACCATCTATAATTCTTTTATCTAAAATTTCTTCAACATTATATCGATAATTGTTACTATCCATTTGAGTTAACTTTATATCAATTAAATAATTGTTATTTATAGGAATTATAGTTTATAAGTTTATATAATATTTATAGTTTATAGGTTTTTAATTATATTATTTAATGTGAATAGAAAATTAATGTGAAACAATTATTTTCACACAAGTGGTATAAAAAAATAATAAATTTAATTAAATTTAATTACTTTTTAACACTAACCCACACGTGGTAAAAATTATTGAAAATAAATTGAAAAAAATAAATAATTTAATTTAATTTAATTATTTACCCCTAATGTGGTTAAATTATATCGATAATTTACAACAATTGACACGTGGCAATATTATTATTAAAATAAATTAATAAAAACACCCACATTTTTAATTTTAATTTTTATTTTTTATTATTTTTTATTTTTTATTTTTTAATATCTTTAATTTTTTAATTAGAAAACTACAAAAAGTTACACAAAACAATTTAATTATTAAAAACAAAAACAAACATATATATTAAGTAATAAAATTCTTTTATTAAACACCATGGGTATGCATTACTAAAATAAAAATAATATAGTTTACAAATTGTTTTATTAACAAAATGTGTTTTAATAGATTTTAGAAATCTAAAAAAATATAAATTAGATAAATCAAACAATAACAATATTAATAAAAATAATATTAGTAATAACTATGAATCAACAGAATCAACAGAATCTAGTAGTGAAAATGAAGAATATAGTGATGATATTGCATTGTCAAACAATGAAAATGATGATTACAGTGATAATGATACTTTTAATGATAATGATAATAGGTTTGAAGATACTGATATCGAAAGTCAACAACAATCACTTGATTCTAGCGAGTCAGATAATGATTTAGATGACTCGGATTCCAGAGATATAGATTCAAACTCAAATGTTTGGAATTGGGAAACAACACATACATTCTTGACATTTTATTTAAAGAATTTAAGAAACCCGAATATCAATTCATTATCAAACAAAAGTGTAATGCAATTAACCGTTTCCGACTATAATAAAAAGTATAAAACCAATCTCAGTGTCAAACAAGCTTTGTCGTACTTATCAAATCTCAGAGGCGTTAATTCAAAATTGAAAAAACCATTCACTCGTCCAAAGAGATTCACAAGTCATCACATCAATAAATATGGTTCCAAACATAATTTCAGTTTATATCTTGATACTTGTGAAAACTATTTTAACAAATCTTCTAAATTATTGGAATTAATAGAGAAAGAATTAAGAAGTTCTCAAGTAATTGGTGATACCGAATCAAGATTAAATTCTTCCCAAATCTCTGATGATATTGCTTCTCAACAACAGAATAGAACAAATGTAAGAAGAGATCGTTATTCAACTTTAACAAATATCTTTCAAGATGAAAAATCATTCAGAGGGAAGGTATGCTCCAGACTTGAAAAACAAGAACAGATCGAAAGAGAAAAGTTAGATCATCAAATTAAACAAGATAGTGTTAATAACTCTTTAAACTCTAGATTAATAACACAACTAGAAAGATCAAGTAACCAATTAGAAGTGTTGTCTGAAATATTGATTCAACTATTAAAAAATAAAACCAATCCCAATAAATAAAAATTAAATCTTTTCATTTATAAATTATAAAAAAAGTATTCATTTTTTAAGGCTTATGTTTTTTACAAAAATTAAATTTAAATCTGTGAAAGTATACACATCTTAAGTTTTGAAATTGTAATTTAATATTTAAATTTAAGTAAGTGAAAACACCTCAATCTGATTTCGGACCCTCTGGAATTGAAATCGGAATTGGGTTCAGCATCGGTTTGAAGTTTGAAAGTAGTGGAACCTTCAATCCGTTTACTACTTCTTGACAAAAGTTTGGAAGACCCAATTCTTTCCAAACTTGTTTGAAGTGGACGAGACGTCCACCTACTGGTAAGTTTACTTCTTGTTCTTCTGAAAACGATAATTGGTACCGTTTCCAGACTTGGTATTGCTGCTACCTGATGCAGCATTACTTTGGGACCCATTGAAGTTGTTGGATCGGCCATTACTCCCACTACTGGACTTGTTATTCGAACTACTACTTCCAGTAGTGTTATTACCACCTGTGTTGGTTGATTTCTTAAAGTTTGACTTTGATTGATTGTTAACTTTTAACAATGATTGTTTGGCTTCATTGTTCTTTCTGATTGACTTTGCTAACTTTCTTACACGTTCAGATTCGGTATCATCAAACATCTTTGGAGTGTCTTTGATCTTAATTGGTTGAACCACTTCGGAACCGTAGATTTCTTTTGAGATGTTGTTACGACGAACACGAGCTAATGTTGCTTGAGCACTAACAACTAATTGAATTGACGAGTCAGCTAAGTAACCTAAGAGTTCGGTATCGATATCAGTTTTATCGGATGATATCATACTTGAAAGTAAAAGTATTGGTTTCAAAATATCATTGATTCTCTTTTCCACAATGTACAAGTCGGTATCATTATTCTTGAGATTCGATGAAGCAGATATACCTTCTGGAGTACCGAATGGAGCTACATTCACTTGGAAGTTAGATGGAAAGCAAAAGATCTTGTTAACATCAGCGATTTCGTTCTTCTTAAGGATACATTTTTCTTCAACTAACAAACCTTGATTATTGATTAAATGTTTGCCCTCCGGTTTTTAGTATTGATAAGTTCATATTAAAATGACCAATAATCTGGTGCATTCGATTTTATTTGTTATATAACCCGGGAAAAAATTAATTTAAAAATAAAAATAAAAATAATTAAAATTTAAATTAAAAAAATATTTTTTTTATTTTTTTATTTTTTTAGATCTTGCGGAGTTTTGAAAAGCCTTATCAACACTCCAAAATAACCATGTCATAACAGAACAACAGGCCCTTTCATTATGATAAGGTATCTTCTTGGGTTATATGAGTGTTTTAGATGTTTTTAATCAATAACTATGAAAAAAAAGTAATAATGTCATTTTAAATGGTGATTTTTTTTTTTTTTTTTTTTTTTTTATGAGTAAAAATTTTTTTTTTTTTTTTTTTATATGTAAATTTTTATTATGTATTAATAATTATTCAAAAAAAAATTAAATAATAAAATATAAAAAAAATAAATATAAATAGGAAATTGTAAATGGTAAATATTTTTTTTTTTTTTACAAAAATTTCACTCGCATATTCACAAACGGCTTCTTTCATTTGGCAACTGAGAACATATGTAAATTTTTTGATTTCCATCACTCCACTTCAAGATTTCGTACATCCCACCTACCACACTCTCAAATTTTTTTGAAATAAATTTTTGCTGCTCGTCAGGAATATTTTTTTTTATTTTTTATTTTTTTTTATTTTTTTTTTCATTTTTTTTGAAACTATACAAATAATAACAATATATATAATAACAAGATTATATTTTACAGGTGCATTAGTTCATTTTAAAATACATTTATATTAATGTACATACAACTTGTAGATTGACCTATTTTAAAATTTTAAAATAAACAATATTGTATATAAATTTTAAAATAGGTCAATCTACAAGTTATATACATTAATATAAATGTATTTCTTTTTTTTAAAAAAATTCATACCTACTTAATTTTTAATATATATTCTATTTCTTCATATATAGATGACCATCTGTATCCATAATGGTTGCAGGCCAATATAATCTTACTAAAATTTTTGGTAAACAGATGAAGACATTCTTAAAGTAGTACCAGTGTTAGATGAAGAAGAAGGTGTATTTCGTGGTGATGAAGAATAGGTAGTATTAGTAGCAGTGGCAGTTGTAGTAGTGGTATTGGATGATGAAGCAGGTGTATTAGATGATTGTGATGAAGAAGTAGGTGTATTAGATGATTGTTATGAAGAAGTAGGTGTATTAGATGATTGTTATGAAGAAGCAGGTGTATTAGATTGTGGTGATGAAGAAGAGGTAGTAGCAGTAGCAGTAGCAGTAGCAGTAGCAGTAGCAGTAGCAGTAGCAGTAGCAGTAGCAGTAGCAGTAGCAGTAGCAGTAGCAGTAGCAGTAGCAGTAGCAGTAGCAGTAGCAGTAGCAGTAGCAGTAGCAGTAGCAGTAGCAGTAGCAGTGGTAGGGTAGTGGTGATATTGGATGATCTTGATAAAGAGGCAGGTGTATTCAATGGTGGTGATGATGAAGAGGTAGTAGAAGTAGTATTGGTATTATTTAAAGAGAGTTTGTTATTGTGATGAAGAAGCAGGAGTATTGGATGATCATGATGAAGAAGCAGGAGTATTAGATGGTGGATCAAGAGGTAGTAGCGGTGGTGAAGCAGGAGTAGTGATGATCTTGATGAAGAAGCAGGATTATTGGAAGGTGATGGATGAAGAGGTAGTAGTAGTAGAAGTGTATTGGTATTATTTAAATCAAATAGATTTCTGAATTCAATATTTGACGATCCAAAAACGTATTAATGGGTGATGCATCATCATCATTATCATATGAATAATTGTGATCTTCACTAACCATTTACAAATTGATCATCAATTTTCTCAAAACCAATATCAAAATCAAAGTCAAAATAATAATAATCAAAACTAAAAACAATCCAGATGATAACCAGGATGTCTACGAAGACGAAGACGATGAAACAGAGATAGAGATTGGAATGAGGAACTATTTGATCAAATAGTTCCTCAACCCAATCTTCCATCTCTGTTTCATCGTCTTTATTGTATCAATATTTCAAATATAATACCATTTGTCAAAAAAAATAAAAAAATAAAAAAATAAAAAAAAATAAAAAAAATAAAAAATAAAAAAAAATAAAAAAAAATAAAAAAAAATAAAAAAATTAATTTTAATTAAAATATGAGATTTTTATTTTTAAAAAACACAAATTTTAATTTTTTCGATTTAAATTTTATATTTTTTAATTAAATTATGCCGTTTCGCGTGCAGATCGATTATTTTTGCTGAACAAACCAATGCACCAAAGACACCATAAAAATACTTTATTTCGGAGGGTAGCTAGCAAGCAATGACTCTGATAGTTGATAATCAGCCCTCCGGTTTTTAGTATTGATAAGTTCATATTAAAATGACCAATAATCTGGTGCATTCGATTTTATTTGTTATATAACCCGGGAAAAAATTAATTTAAAAATAAAAATAAAAAAAATTAAAATTTAAATTAAAAAAATATTTTTTTTATTTTTTTATTTTTTTAGATCTTGCGGAGTTTTGAAAAGCCTTATCAACAATCCAAAATAACCATGTCATAACAGAACAACAGGCCCTTTCATTATGATAAGGTATCTTCTTGGGTTATATGAGTGTTTTAGATGTTTTTAATCAATAACTATGAAAAAAAAGTAATAATGTCATTTTAAATGGTGATTTTTTTTTTTTTTTTTTTTTTTTTATGAGTAAAAATTTTTTTTTTTTTTTTTTTTATATGTAAATTTTTATTATGTATTAATAATTATTCAAAAAAAAATTAAATAATAAAATATAAAAAAATATAATATAAATAGGAATTGTAAATGGTAAATATTAAAATAATTTTTTTTTTTTTTTTTTTGCATGTAAATTTTTTTTATATTTTAAAAAAAAAAATAATAAATAGATAAAAAAATAAAAAAAAAAATATAAATTGATTTTGTATTTAAGACCTTAATATTAAAAAATATTAAAAAAAAAAAATTAAATGAGAAAATAAAAAAAAAAAAAAATATAAATAGAAATTGTAGATCGTAAAAATTCGAAATTGTTTTTTTATTTTTTTTTTTATTTTTTTTTATTTTTTAAATTTTAAATTAATATACGATCTACAATTTCTATTAATCTCAATATTATACAAAATAGGAAGTAGTCTAAGATGAAAGATTTCTACAAGATTCATAAAAATATATTCAAATATGGATAATAATAATAATATGGATAATAATAATATTAATAAAAATAATAATAGTTACAATAATATTATTACATGTGATACGGGTGCTAATGTCACCGATTCACCTTCAAGCCTTCAATTAAACAATAGTTTCAATCATGGGAATATTAATACAGAAAGTCAACCTTTAAATTCAAATTTTAGCACAAACAGTACTAAATTTAATAATAAAAGTAGTGGCGACAGTGACAATGACGGTTGTTATGAATTAACACCAACTCATACACCAACTCAAACACCAACCCATTCTCCAATCCATTCACCAAGCATTCACGAAGCTTCAAACCCACCATTATATATATATAACCACAATTATAATAATAATAATAATATTAACAATAATAATAATAATAATACTAGTAATAGTAGTAATGTTATTAATAATAATAATAATAATAATAATAATAATAATAATAATAATAATAATAATAATAATAATAATAATAATAATAATAATAATAATAATAATAATAATAATAATAATAATAATAATAATAATAATAATAATAATAATAATAATAATAATAATAATAGTAATAATAATACCCTGTTAAATAATAACAACAATAATAATTCAACTTTAACCATCGAATATTTTAATAGATTGATTTATACTCAAAGAGATGGAAAGCATTTATGTAACATTTGTAGAGTTGATAATAATAATAAAAGTTGTCGTGGTGGTTCTCAAAACAAAAAAGGTATAAGAAGACACATAAAAAAACAGCATTCTTCATTAATAACTCTTTCTAATAAAGACCTTCTAGAAAGAAAATATTTTTTAAATAATAATAGTAATAATAATGGTGTAAACAATAATAATAATAATAATAATAATAATTATAATAATAATAATAATAATAATAATAATAATAATAATAATAATAATAATAATAATAATAATAATAATAATAATAATAATAATAATAATAATAATAATAATAATAATAATAATAATAATAATAATAATAATAATAATATTGATGGCGTTAATACAAGTAATGATGTTGGTGGATTGATTGTTTCTAGAAGCTATTGTAGTGATAGCATCAATAGTAGTATTGTCAGTAATGGTAGCAATTCCAGTAGTAGACAAAGAACAAATAAAATCAATAATAAATATTCCACACTTATAGTTAAACAATTGGTAGTTAAAAGTGATGACAAGTATGGTTGTTCAGAATGTAGTGAATATAAATTGGTAAAGTATACCGATACAATATATGACCACATTAGAAAACATCATGAACCACAATTAGAAATAATAAGAGTTGGTATCCAGAAAGAATCAAAATCAGAGGTAGAGGCAAAAAACCACCAAAATAATGAAACATATGTTCCAAAACACTCAAAAAATATAGTGTGCGACCATACAAATTGTGGTTCGATAATTACATATTCAAATGCCCAAAATCATTACAAAAAACTACATCATTATGGGTTCCCAAATGATAAAATAAATTGTAGGAGGTGCAAGGATATTGAATGTCTTGCTCGAATAAGTGAGGAAAAGAAATTAATCGAAGATCGTTCTAGTTCAAGTATGTATATTTTTGGAAGTGTGGGAAGCTGAACAAATAAATTTTTCTTTTTCAATTTTTCAATTTTTTTTTTAAAAATTTTATTTTCAAATCATTCACCTCAAATAAAACATACTTTACATTATTTATTACTTATTTGTTTATTTTATTTGTTAATTTTATTTTGTGTTTGTTTATTTTTTACAATAATCAATTATAATATATAGTTTCACGATGTTTTTTGTTTTTTTATAACTATATGCATATATACTAAAGTGTTGTTGTTTTTATTTTTATCCATTAATAAAAGATGTACCATTTGAACATTTAGTACGTGACAAGTATTGTAACATGATACCATTCAGCAAATGGGGATATCATTGTACATCTTTAGGTTTAAGTGTACATTATTACAGTATTTCAAGAATT